>JAVFBX010088600.1:0-16459 GCA_034783855.1 Mopalia kennerleyi | reverse complement strand
GGACACTCACAGGACAATACAAAGACTTAATTAAAATATCAGCTTCCTGTTCCTCTTTAGCTCTAAAAGCACCAGGGCAACAGGAAACTCCAACCACCCGCTCTTTCTGTTGAAAGATTCTAGTATGGGTACATAAAGACCAGAGAAGAACATACATGTATGCCCTTACATTGAAATGTAAATGTCTCACCTGGTCTAAACTGTTTAACCAGAATCAACACCTGTCTTGTGGAGTTGTAAATCAGCACACAAACACTGCAACAAAATATATTAACATGTAGATAATGACAAAAAAATCATCAAACTCCTGAAAAAGCTTCTCTAAATCGAGTATTTAATTAACAATAACTGCTACAAGTACATGAGCTACCAAGTCATATCTGGTAAATGTCTGAGGGATATCAGGGTTGAATGCCATGTTCAAGGGTTGTCTAATGATATAAATCACATGATGCTAGATAGTGAGCACTCGAACATTAAATACATAAGTTCCCGCATGTCAATTCATCAAAAAGAAGCTTCAAGTTGTCTAAATTGTCTTGGGGTAGTTGTGGAAAGGCGCTTCAAACCTATAGGATATTGGCAGTTGACAGCTGTCCATGTATAATCCTGCAAATATTGTGAATGCGCTTCATCTCACCCCCTCTAGTTCTCGTGATCTTCCATTCTTGCTCCCTTGACCTTCACAACTTAAAGGCTAGGAAGTGAGATTTACCACTTAAATCTCGCCTCATCTATTTCTTGCCCTTAAAGGCCGAGATTTTAACAAAGATTCTCGTGGTTTTGTGTTTTTGTAAACATGTTTTGACAGGTGAGGGAGCGAGTGGCTGCTATGAGCTTCCATAAAATATAACTTTTTTAAACCCATACCTGTCATGTGACTTCATTGCATCCCATACTTTTGCTACACCATTCTGAAGAAAAGAACATTTCATTTTATCATTGGAGACATCAAAAACAATCATTTTTCTACAGTGATGTTATTTACCATTTGTCTCAGGCGAGAGAAAAAAAGAGAAAAAATGATGTAACGCTTTAAAAACACTTAAATCAATAGGCACACAGCAGCACACTAATCCTATTCTCGTCTTTGTTTCCAACCTCTATATTTAATTGGAATTTGGAATCCTTACAGCTCATTTTTTTTTTTTAAATATTGATTTGTATTTTATACATACACCAGTTGGAAGCTAGAATCACCACCAAATACCCATTTCCGTAAACTGTTTTCTATACATGCACATGTAGTTATTCTCACTTAATCTTTTGTTCCTCAAAGTTCAACTACTCTTATAAAAAGATTTGATTGGGCAAAACTTCTGATTTTTTTTAAAAAAGAAGCAATTTCTGACTGTTATAAAGCTTAGAGCCACTTACTGTTTAACTTGCATACAAATGTACATTATCACAGACAATGAACAAATGTGACACAAAAGGCATCCAAGACTCTGAGAATTTAGTCAATCCAATAAATTAGACCGTAATGTTACAAATTTAGGTCTAATAATTAAGATTGATTTCTATTTCGCACCTAGGTTGCTCAAAACGAATAAAAAGAATGACACAATCATCCCTCCTGATATTACAAGCATCCCAAGTCTGTGTATAAAATGTGCAAAAAAATATCAATAATTATATCTGGGATAACTGATAATTTATTCCTTCCGCATGGCCTGCAGAGAGTATAAATGGTCAGTAATATCAGGATTAGTCAATATCCATCCTCAACTGTTCATCACCAGTTTTGTACAAGGCAGAATGGTAGTGGGACCCAAGTTAGTAATTTATTAGGCTACCTAAATAGTAGCTGATTGGACCGAACTTATTAGGCGATTTGACTTAAACTAGAACCAGGTATAGGTCAAATGTTGCGTTAACCCTGTTAACATGACAGTGAGGAAGGGGAATTCCTCACTGTCACATTTACAGGGATAATGTCGCCTATTCTTTAACCTAAAACGAGTCAGGAGATTTAACCGTTAGATGATTCGACCTGTATTCATGTTGATTGATTGATTGATTGGTTTTTTACGCCGTGCTTAAGGGTATTTCACTTATATGACAGCGGTGTATTCCAACAATAATTGACACTAGCAGAACCAAGATGTGAAGCATTTTCATAATGTTGGAAAGTTAATTTTCCTTCAGTGCTAAGTAAAGACAGTCACAGTGTATTCATGTTGAAGAATAAATCTGTATAGTGGTGATTGAAAGGAATTACCTGATGATAACGGAGTCGCATAGGGCGAATATATTTAGAATTCTCACAGGGATGGATTGTTACATTCGATACCGAATCCATTTTTTAAGATTGAAAATTATAAACCGACTTCCCCCTGCAACGACAAGTCCTAGTGACTAACAGTTCAATCCGTTTTGCTTAATTGACATCCAACCATTGGTGTCCAAATAACAAATATAACAGCGAAATGTGGGTTTAAGCTACTGATAAACTATCACTGATGCATAGAAGCACTATACTTAAGAGATTGTATGTGTGTTTTTTTTTACTCAGAAATAATTTCATAATCTGGATCGAATGTCAGATTCTCCTGAATTCGGGCTTTTTCTACTTCCGGAAATTACTTTCGTATTATTTCTATCCTTTTTATCAAAAATTTGCAAAAAGAAATTTATTTTGTATGGATCATCTTATTTATTGCTCAACATTATTTTTTTACCACTTTATATCTCTAGTAAAGAGATAAACTTCATTGACGAAAATACGATATGCGGCTGATATTTATGTCTTCATCATTTTGGACAGGTAGTAATGGATACTGAAGGCTTCTGACAAGTGGAATTTTTCTTTCTTCAACAATGGCTCAAAGTAGTCGGAGTGGACAAATCCAGGAATTCAGTTCAAAGGCTGTCATAGAGGTATACAATTTACATTTTAAGGTTTTAATTGATTGTCTCCGTTCTGGCTTGTCGATCGTTGAATTAGTTTTGTTTCTAGTAGAAGACACCTAATACTCATTCACTAATCTGCGTTTCAAAGAGGAACTATTCTGCGTACTAAATAACCCCAACATTGGTAAAAAGATGAATCGTCGTATTGACACCCGCTAAAATCATGCCAATACACCCACCATATGGACTTTTATGAATGGCTTACTTTTACTTCAGTAAACAAAAGCTCCCTCCCATCGCCATGCGGACCAGTGAGGCCTGTCTCGCAAAAACAATCCAAATTAAAAGTTGCCCTCCTTTTAGTTTTTGTAACGGCCCACACGAACTGCGTTACGTTAAAGTTGGCATTATTAACGCGACATGACATAAGTTAATACACATGAGTTATATATAGTTATATTTTTTATTATGACTTAATCTTAAGAGATGTATACATAAAAATGTATTTATAACGAAATAAGCTTTAATGTGGTATTACATTTCATTTGATACATTGATCAGCCAGTTGGAAGTTACTAAACTATGGATCTTTTCTTACATCTCATACATTCTATGCCAGATGGTGAAACACCGCCTAGCTTTTTAATTTGATTAACTTTATGATTTCAATTTCTAAAATGGATGACATAAAACAGCCTCTCACTGTGGGACAAAATTTCCTCAGTTCTGTGTTAAAAATGTTGATGATATTATTTTTATTATTCAATACTTCTGTTTGACCATCTGACAAAGATATCTTATTAAATACAGTGATTGTGGATTCAAAAGTAGGCTATTTTCAGGAATACTAATAAGCTCATTCTGATTTCAGTTTATGCCTTAACATAATTAGTGAATTCCTAATTTTGTCGACCTTTATGTGTCCAAAATTTGACTTTTCATATAAACTGCTATATAAAACTATGCATGGAAGATATGTAATCCTTAATTTATATTGGTAGGTGGCTAGGTGCCAATATATCATGTGACATTTGAGTATACAAAAATAGCCAACCAATTGATAGTTGTTCTGAAAGTAGCTGCAGATTTACAGTGAAAGATTACATCTGTCAGCCTGTTACAGAGCAATGTTTTCCTGTACAAATACACACAATTTGACAGTTTAAATAGCTCAGTCAGATTAATCTGACTTATGAGCCCTCAAAGGACATGACTTTACTCTATACAAATCACAATGCTTGAAGGATTAAAACATAAGGGTGTTTTATCAGTGCTGCAAGATGTTCCATCACCGTTTTCAATTTAATTGGATAACTATTTGAATAATTAACAATGTGAACTGATACATACCAAATAAACGTACCGGTATATAAAATAATAGGTGAGGTGTTGTGATATAAAGAGAACTTACGGTTATATTATATTTACCATGATTTATTAGCAAAATTTAGTTTTTCTGGCCCTATAAAGTAAATGGCATTCCACTTACTGTTTAATCACAGTAACTGTTCACTTGATAGGCGAAGGAGGTATCATTTCAAACTCAGAAATCCCAGGCAACCATATGACATATTTATGATTTTGTTCCTCCAAATAATGTTTTATAATCAAAACAATTTTAAACAATTCTAGAATGCAGCATATGTGTTGCAGAAGAAAGTGGAGGAAATTATCTGAATTCTAACTTTGCTTTATAAATTTATTTCAGGATTGGATTTCTTTTTTTAAGAAAGGGGATCTCCTCTCAGCTTTAAAGAAACATTGGCGGCAGTTTGTTCCTCAGGTCTACCTTAATTATGACAACCCTGCTAAAGAGGAGCGTGTGGCCAGAAAGCTGCTCTTTCATCCCATGGAAGTGTTCTTGTGTAATGGGGATCCAGAGACTGTGTTTGCCCAGCTAAAGGACTTGGATACGCCCTCACAAATTTGTGGTCATGTATTCAAAATGGGTGAACCTACATACTGCTGCAGGTATATACAAATATACTTTCACTTAAATTAGGTTGGATTTCTACATGTATTTACCACAATTTTATGACCTCTTTACTTTTGTGCAAGTAAAAATGTTGGCACAAGATCAAGATTCTTTGTGAATTACTTTTCCTTTCAGTTGAAACATTTTATTGTTATTTTCAACAGTTATGCAATGTCACTTGTTATCTTTACTATACATTTTCTTTTCTGTTTACAGGGATTGTGCCACAGATCCAACTTGTGTACTTTGTATTGAGTGTTTTCAGAAAAGTGCACACAGAAAACATCGATACCGGGTAAGACTTTATTTTTTTAACTAACTTTCTCAGATTTTTAATTTTAATATTACATGTACATGAAAGTAACTAATTGTACAAAAAGATAAATTCTTTTAGTATAATTTGCTGTATCAACTTACTATCAACACATGCATTACTATCAATTGTCATAGGACTTGGATATCTGTATATATTAACTTAAATGATGGTTATGATCCTTAAATCTTGGTCAGTTCTCAATTGCCCTGATTTATTTCAATTTCAGAAACTTGTCTCTCAAAGCGCTAGTAAATTGAATCCAATTAGATAACTTAGAACCATGTTGAAGGTCTATCTCTAATCTACTTTTTGTGTTTTAATTTGGTGTTATTTGCTAATAGTCTTCCAAGAAACTGGGCGCTGTCATATGAGTGAAATTAAATGTTAAACCCCTATCACACAAACAAATCGAGCACTATCAGTTCTGTCAATATGCTGATTAATGTTTGTTTTGTTTAAGATGAATACCTCAGGTGGAGGAGGTTATTGTGACTGTGGTGATAGGGAAGCCTGGAAAACAGAACCATTCTGTGATACACACAAACAAGGACTTACACAGGGCTCTCAACAGGTAACAACACTAAGCTACAGTTGTAGATAGCTCTTCACTAGTAATCATGTTTGCTTTCAGTTACAGATATTTTGAATATCTTTTTGACTGTCTTTGTACCTTTAAATAAATAAAAATGTAATATTAAATATTTATGATTATATTATATAATATTGTACCTTTTCTTTGTTTTAATAAGGGCTCCATTTTTAGGTGAATTAGAGGTCAATACATAATAATAAAAATGACTTTTTATATTTTTTAAGAATCCTATCGAGGTGTTACCTGATGATTTAGTAGATCGAGCCAGCACACTTTTCATGTCAGCCATGCAGTATGCTGTAGAGCTATTAACCTGGGAACAACACGATAATCTACCAGCTGGCCTACAACCTGAAGGGGAACTCCCTAACGCCTACGTCACAATGCTCTTCAATGATGAGATTCATACCTATGAGCAGGTAAGTCCTACATTAGCAACTTAACAGCTCACATTTTATTACCTTGAGTACAACCTTAAACCCCAATCAAACACATTTCCTTTAAAAACAATATGACAAAAACACTTCACGTAATGCAAATATTATTATTGATTTATACACATCATATGAAATAAACCTACTTTAAAATATTACGGTAAAGTAACTATAAGTGTCAATAGCGGCCAATAGATGTGTTCCTATTTTAACTTCATAAAAGAAAATATTGAAGACTTGTTGAAGATTCTACCATTTTTAGTGCTAAAATTTACATCCCATGCCATAAGCACTGGTGAGCTCTTGCAGCCTGGATGACTCCTTTACTCATGCTAAGTTGACCAGGGGCCGGTTGCTCAAAACGCTATTAAGTTTAACCTGCTATTAGATGATGTCTCACCCTGTTGAAGATTTATTTCTAACCCAGTATTAGCGATTAAATCTCATTTTGGCTTTAGCAGCTAATCATCTTTCGAGCAACTGGCCCATGGACAGTTAATGTACGTATGATAACACTGCCGTAAAATCCTGGATTAACCAATGCTGTAAACCATCTAATTATAGCTTGTTATTACCGTAATGTCAGATCTGGAAGATCTGATTTCTTATGCAGTGTATCTTGCAATTGTATTGCACACAAGTGAATTGGTGTTTTCATACTGCTTTTTTATGAGTTTCTAGGTTTCTTACGCCAGTTTACATGTATCTGTTTAACTGAGATATATTTTTGTAAGCTCACCATGTGGCTTTGATTGGATATTGTCACTATTCTGAAACATCATTTTGAAAAGATTTTGAATATTTAATTTACTTCAACTAAGAGTTCATGTCATGACATTTGTTCCCAGGTTATTACCACTTTGATCAGAGCTGTCAACTGCAGTCAGAAAGAAGCTACAGACTTTGCTACAACTGTTGATAGAGAGGTTTGATATAGAGCTTTCCACTGGTTTAGATATTTACTGATAAAATTAACCTGGTCCTCAAATTTGGATTATGTTTGTTCCTCATAAATAATGGAGGATACTTTATACAAAACTATTACTGATACATTTCACTGAAGATGGAGATGTCTTAATTAACTCACTGCATATTTGGCAACTTTATATAACTTTCTCATTGGTCCATATTTTGTGTACTCTGCTTTGTCATTGTCTTCTGTCCTGCCATTGGTTTTGCCAAGGTGATTCACTTCATCCCTTGGGCTAGCAGACCATTGTTTAAGTGAAATAACCTCGAGTCTATAAACAGTATAAAATCGTAATCAAGCAAACAAACCAGTTTAACTAAACTGCTACATTTTCTCTTCATTGCAAAACACATGCGGGCGGTTGGAGGGAGCTTCATGTTGCCCAGGTGCTCTTAGAGCTAGAGGGTAACAGGAAGCTGATCTGTCTATGGTGTCTGTATTGCATCCTGTTATAGTCCTGTATTTGTCCTGTCCTGTCTTTGTTTGTTGCAAGTGATGTCGCGAGTGGTTTCTTTCACCCATTTGGCTGGCACGTCATCATATAAGTGAAATACCCTTGAGTACGACGTTAAACCCCAATCAAACAAACATTGCTAAACAAATGTTTTCTATCCACAGGGTCGCAGTTGTGTTCGTAGCAGTCAATTTGATGATTGTGAAAAAGTCAGGAATGTAATTGAAGTAAGTTGAAAAGCTATTTGCAGCTTATGATACTATTTTACTCAGTGAATAAAATATTATTCATGCAGCAAATTGTTTCACATTAAAAATGAATGGAATGTCTATAACCGCTCAACCGTTACATATATATTTAAAGATAAATGAGCTTTTGGTCCATGTTAAAGTATACAGGGGAGTATTCGAGTTATATCAGAGAATCAGATCTCATTGTTTTTTCTTTTAATTCTATTCAAATGTAAAGGAATTTAAAACTGGTAATATGTTTAATGCAGAAATGTTGCAGTACCCTTAATGGACCTGTGGTTCAGGGGTTAGCATGTTGTACTACAGATCCTGAGTCCCTGACTCCAGCACTGTTGTGGGATGGTTTTAAAGAGGTTTTATTTAGTTTCCACCCTATCCCGGAAAGACTGAATGGACTTTCAATCATATCTGGGCTGAGGTTAAGTGGTAGTGAGTGCACCTACTAATCCTACTTCGATTTACCGTTTGCAGGATCGAGTCCGCTTGTCCACCCTCAGGTATATGAGTGAGTCACACAATATGGGTCCGGCAATTGCGGCGGTAGTTTTTACGAGGTTTTCCACCATAGTAGGGCAAGGAACAGTGTGAAGTGTCATATAAGTGAAATACCCTTGAGTATGATGTTAAACCCCAATCAAACAAACAAAAAAATCAGTCATATTTGTGAAATACCTTTGAATTAGACATTAAACCCCAATCAGACAAACAAGCATAACAATCTTAACTTACAGCATGTTGTTTTGTTATTTTGTTATCTGAACAGAGAAATACCTCTCGTCACGGCAGTAAACCCTTACGAGTTCATGTGATGCATACCACAGTGGTGTCTCATCAACAGTTTGCTCTCAAACTTATCCCATGGCTCCAGTCTATCATATCCAAATCAGGTCAGTAGTTCTTCTCCATGTGCACATTTATTCACTCTACAAGAGTGTCATACAGATATGAGTCTCTCTGTCCACACAGGGCATACAACCCAAAAGTATTTATAGTTTGGGAATGATTTTTAAAATACTTTCATTTGTTTGTTGTTGTTTATCAATGAGATGCATTTCTCAATGAAAAGAAATTGGAAAGATTGGGTTTCTATGATTTTGCTGTCAGGTGAAGGATTACATATAGGTTTTACAGATTAATCTGAGCATTTAAATAATCAAAAATGTAATAATAATCTAGATATTGTAAATAAAGACTTCAGTATTGAAAGTTTCCTATGCTAGCTACACCATTTAAATGAACCAAATTATGTAATTGTTCTGCATCAGTATTTGATTTGCGAGCATTATATAGGTTCAATATGCCCAGCGAATCAATTCTATATCTCTTTATGAGTTAGACATGCACATTTTATGTTTAAAAAGTAGAAGTTACTGGCCTTTCTGCTCAAATTTGAAATCTTCATTCCGAGTAAAGGCAAGAAAATGGCCGGTTGCAAAGGATAACTGAACCATATTTCTGAAGTTTTAACAAGGCTAATAGGCAATTCTATGTTGCGTTTGACATATAAAAAGTGTCAGAAATTTCAGTTTATCAAATATTATTGCACAGTATTATTTGAACATAAAATAGCCAATAAGTTCAAAAACTCATAACTCTGTATCTCAAATAAATCCACATGATATTATAGACTATTAGAGATAGAGAACACTCTGTATCTACATGTAGTTCTATGCTTGTCTTGTATCCTGTCATTGTTTCTCACCAGTTTCAAAAGAGGATTGTGTTCTCTACCTATTCACCTGATACAGCATGGGTGACATGATGATAATGTTAACTGAGAATTAAAGTGCAGCTTATCCCATAAAATCTATCACTCTACATTAAAGTGATATCCTCAAACAGTGTTGTTGTCTTTTAGATGGCTTACGTAGACTGTTCTGTATATTGACCATGAAGCCCCAACAGAATGAGGAAGGTCTCTCGTTGATGGAGAAACTGCTACTGGCTGATACTCAACTCTGGAAAAGTAAGACCACACAATACATCACTGTTATTAACTGTTCTCTCAAACAGGGTTCAAACCTGGAAAAGTAAGACCACACAATATACCACTGTTATTAAATGGTCTCTCAAACAGGGTTCAGGGCCCACTGCCGTGGCGTAGTGGTTAGCGAGGGCGCTTTCTAACGCCTACTTTGATTTACCGTTCACAGAATCAAGTCCGTCTGTAGACCCTCAGGTATATGAGTTAGTCACAAGATGTGGCTCCCGCAATCGTGGGGGTGTTTTTTATGAAGTTTCCTCCCGTTTTTTCACCATACTAGGACAAGGAACATTGTAAAGGGGAAATAACAGATTTTATATACAAGGAACACTTGTAAAACTTACACAATATAAAATTGGGCTGGCATGAAACAAGATTGTTTGTTTATTTAACTGGAATTTAACTTGAGACTCAAAATTGCTGCATTTGTATAGCAGTACACATAGAATTCACAAAATATTATAAAACTTTATGAATCGCCATTTTCATTCTTGATTCCACGACTTGCTGTGCATATTACATTGGGGAAAAAAGAAGAAGAAAAAAATAATAACCCATCCTGGAAGTGGATAATCCGTAGTCATATAAGTGAAATACCCTTGAGTACGACTTAAACCCCAGTTAAACAAACAAACATAATAAAGCAATACATAGGTGTGTGAACTGCCTCATTAGCTGTGTTCAAAGATACTTTTTCTCTTGTTTGGTAGGTCAAATCAGACTTTTTTTCTTTTTTACGCTTAACATATAGGGGGTAAGTAAAGGTAAAAAAAGGGGTTGACATATGAATTAAAATAGATTATGGTCTGTTAACCAAATTTAATATTAATTTGGACAACTGTACAACAATACTCAGGATCTGGTTTACAATGTCCATTTTTTGACAATATTGTGTAAAAATAAACCTTACTGCAAACAAGCCAAAAATCATAATAATTTACTCAAAAGAGACGTAGCACTTCTATCATTCAAGCGGAGGATTGGGAGGGAGCTTTCTGTTGCACTTGTGCTATCGGAGGTTACAGGTAACAAGCAACATGAAGCCAATCTGTTTCAGATGTCTTTGTATTGTATCCTGTGATTTTCCTGTCTTGTCTTTCTTTGTTGCTAATGGGAGGGAGGTTTGGGCTGATATGTCGTGGGGATGAGTAAAATAACATTTAGTACGATATTAAACATCAATAAAAAAAAACATCAATATATAATTGTTTTTTGTATGGTTTTTTTTAGTGGCTCGGGTACAAACTCACAAGCTGTTCATGTCAGGGTAAGTCACTTAAATTAAGTTAGCACAACAATTTAGTGTTATTGGTCAAAGTTCAAAGCGAAGGCTGTCTTTGGATTAGTTTATTCTATTGGCTGACTATAGTTCGGTCACTATAATTACGTTGATGTTTTTAGTTTTGATTTCGTTCTCTTTCAACTATTATCAAATGTAAAAATGTGTTCAGACGTTAAGTAATTTTTCCCTGTTTTGAAATTTTGTCTGTTTTTTTAAATAAAGCTTCTTATTTGTTATGTTCTTATAGAGTTCTGTTGGATCAGGAGTGCAAGAAACAGTTTGCTGAAATGTTCACAAAGGTCGGCCATTATCTAACAATATGATTATAGTTCATGTAATACTTTCAAAATCTTTACAAACTGTTTAATTGTTTTTAATCTCAAGGATGAGTCAATTTTAGTTAAAAAAATAAATAAAATCTTTATTAACATTTTAATATACATTGCTATTAAGAAAGGAAGTAAAATGAAATGAAGTAAAATGAAATACCAGTAAGGATGATGATTTCAGTTTTTAACCAAAAAAATAGAGTTTGTAATGATCTTTTACTTTTGTAAGAGACTATATCAAAGGGTTTGTGCCAAAAATATATTTATGATATTTTCAATTTTTTTTTAATATAGATAAATATTAATGTGATAATAAATGTATATTATGAAGAAAGAAAAAAATCCAAAATAAATGGCAAAGGGGCACAACTCTTTGGTTGGTATATTTCCACAGTGGTTCCCGCAGATGCAGCGTGATTTTTGTGAAGACGATCACGATCAGGAAGTCTCCGTGACCTCATTGTCAGTTCAAATCTTTACTGTATCCAGTTTGGTAGGTTATCTACTGGTGTATAAAAAACTTACACAGATCCCGTATGACATTGTCCGTGAAGTAATAGAAAGATATCCAACTGAACTATTAAAACACATGGATTCAATCATACAACATAAACAAAGCAGATAAAACAGCTTTATGTTACGATCCAACAAAATACAAATTTTAGTGATACATTTTGGGTATTATTGAAAGTAAAAATTCAAATGTTGGCAAAAATGAGTTGAGATAACTAAATATACGCTAAAAGACAAAAACTGAAGATGGTCTTCACCAGGTGTTTTTTTAATATTAACCAGTTGCGATATCTATCTATACTGTGCAGACATTGTCATGTAAAGTGCTACAGGGTAAAGTGTCCCTAGTGTCTTCATTCAGTGTACCAAACTGACACTGTTCCCGTCTTCTCTTGTTTTTGTAGCATTATGCCCGTCTCATGAAGGATTTTATACTGGATGACCACTATCGTTCCGTCTCCATAACTTCAATATCAGTCCAATATTTTACAGTCCCAACATTGGTAGGTCCCATGGGTTGAAGTGATAAACCAAATAGAATAGAAAGTATATAGTATGGTCAATAAAATGCACACCTTTACACTCTGTAACACAGTTAGAAAACAAGTAAATTAATATCAGTACATTGAAAGTAAAACTATTGTGAACTTTTTACATTGATCATAATTACAGGGATATTGAACTTGAAGCCTTTATGTCTGTCATGATTTGTGGTGTTTAATTTAATTTGTATGTAACCAGCAACCCTTTCCCTGCTGGGCCTCCAAATATATTGAAACCCAAACCACACAAAAACTGATAAGTTAAATGAGTAACTTTGAGGTAAAAATGAACTATGAATTGATAGAAAAAGAGCATTATTGTAAAGAATAAAGTTGTTGGGTATAGCAAGACGATTCGGATTAAGCAAACTTTAGTCATGGAAATTAATGTTAATTAGGTAATTATTGCTAATTAACATGGTAAATGAGTAAAAAAAAACTTCTTTTTATGGACAAAGTTTGTTTTTATTTTGGGAAAAAATATGTAATATGAAACTGAAATTCACCAATAAATGATTCTTCCTTTTATGTCGGCCCCCGACCGTGGCATAGTGGTTAGCGAGTGCACTTTCTAACGCCTACTTCGATGTACTGTCTGTCGACCCTCAGGTATATAATGAGTGAGTCAAAAGATGTGGCTCTGGCAATCGCAGGGGTGGTTTTTATGAGGTTTCCTCCTGGTTTTCCACCATAATAGGACAAGGAACAGAGTGAAGTGGACAATCCGTCATCGTATAAGTGAAATACCCTTGAGTACGATGTTAAACCCCAATCAAACAAATAAACAAAAATCCCTTTATGTCATTTTCATTTTCGCTATTTTCATCAGAAAGTTCTTACATTTCTGAATTACTATCCGCGAAAATCTCCTCATGTATTGAATCATCAGAGTATCTGAAAATTTCGCGCCAAATTAAAATAATGTAAATGTAAACAAAACCTTCAAATCGATAATTCAGACAAACAATAACGAGAAACCTGCATCAATTCACATGTAAATAGTGACCATGTGAAGTAATCAAACCAGCATGACACCTAGTGGAAGCAAGGGAAGTCATTCCGGTATAAAGAAACTTGTGCTGATCATTCAATCGCCTTTTGTCAAACATAAACACAGAATAGGAAATAGTTTATGGTGCCAGTTGACATAAGGGATAATATCATAATCATCCCATTATTCAAAGCTCAATAATTTAATATACAACTATAAATTATGTTATTTGTATTATACTACTGTCCTATAAGTTAACACCCTTGAGTATGATGCTGAACATAACCAACACCATACACCACATCTCCCTCTCTCCCTTCTTCACATTTAAAATGGTAGTTTTCAAACAAACAGTTGGGTATTCATAAAGAGGAATATTTATGACCTGTTACAAACTTATTAAAGCAAATGTGAAATCAAATAAAATTTTAAATATGTAGGTTTTCAAAAATCTTGGTTTAAAACTGATACCAAAAACTAACTGAACCTAATATATATACCCTTCTATATATCTTTATAAATGTAGATAAAGATACCTGCATACCTCTTGTGTACATGCCATGTAAGTACAGATATAAAACTTATTTTGTAGGCTCGAATGCTGATAGAAGAACATGACTTGATGACAGTCATAATCAAGGCATTTCTAGATCATTGCACGGATAAAATCAGTAAGTTCAGCTTTGAATTCCATTTATACAATATCGCCTCCAAGTTCTGACTACCTATTTTCAAACGTTGTGGCTGACAATGTTTCAAGTATAGACATAATGCTTTACTTAGCACTGGAGGAACATTAACTGCCCAACAGAACACTACGCATTTGATGGTTGTGTTAGTATATATTACCTTTGGATACACCACTGGCGTAAAACAACAATCTATCAATCAATCCTATTGTCATTGTTAAGTTCAATTTTCTGTGCCTCTTTAGTAATATTTCAAGCATTGAACGTCGGGAAAATTAGAATATGGCTGATTTAGATACAGCATTTCTTGGGGTTTTATTTGTTTTTTTGGTTCTATAGAGGTAAGTATAAATACATAAACTATGAAAAGTTTGGAGGCAATCCTGGCCCTTTTAATTTTTTTTATTTTTTTTTTTACTATCCATATTTTAAGCTCAATTTGCATATGAAGGTTTAAATGCACTACAATTCACATAATGATATCAATAGGTTAAGATATCTGTATTATACCGTTGAATGTTGTTGCTTATCTTTACAGAGGATGGAAGACTGATGTTTGATCGTAATGAAAGGCATCAAGCATTCAAAAGGGCGTGGTACATGTTATATGATCTCAAGTGAGTATTTTTATTAATCTATAACCCTCAGGGGCCACTTGTTTTAAAGGCTATTAGTCTTAGCACCAGATTAAATCGCTAATTGTGGATTAGAGATAGTAGGCCTTCAACATGACATCATCAATAGCTGATTAAATTTAATAGCGCTTCAAGCAACCAGCCCCAGATCTTTCAAAACATTCAGGCTTCAGGCTGGAAAACAGGTGGAGTGAAAAAAACAACTCATACCCTAAAAACCATCAACCATTTAATTTGAGTTAAATTAACAGAAAGTTACTTGAAATATGCAAAGATAGCTGATTTTGGCTTTGGGGAAAGACCACAAGTTCACATTTTTCAAACACAACATACTGCAGGTAAAGATTACAAGTTGTTTGTGTTGTAGGTATACGTTAACTGTTTGTCCTACACCACAAGAGTGGACTCCCAAACTGAGAGCTAATTTCCTCAATGGATTCACTAACTTACTGGTGCTTCTCAAAGCTATGCAGGTAATTAAGGTTTAACAAGAATTCTACTCTTCTTCTTTCTTCGGTATGGCTTGAATGAGTGGCAATTGTCCTGAATCACTCTTGTTTTCATTGGTATATTTGAGTTGATTTAAGGCAATTTGCTGGCAAAAGGAAAGGAAGTTCATATTGCCCTGGTGAATATGAAGGTAAGGGGCAGCACAGAGATTTGGTTTTTCTTTTTGTGTATTTGCTTTCTTGATTTATTGCCAGGGATGTCAAAATATGATTTCTTTCTGCCATGTTTACCTTAAGTGCGGCGTTAAATCACAAATCAAACTTTAAGTAGTTTGTTTTTCATTCCAGGAATGAAATAGAGGGCATGTTCTAATTAAATAATAACAGATTTTTGTATAGGAATAGGAATATTTTAAATGTTCAATTCCTCCATTGTCTCCTATTTATCGCTTCTCTCAAGAGGGTATTTTTATTTTATTATTTTACATGTAGTTGATTTTGATGCATTGAGATGATCTCACATGTATACATGTAGATATCAAGCACCTGTCAAATGGTTTTTGGCTCTTATCAATTAGAAGAAATAATGGTCTTCTAAAATCAAAAAAAAAAGAAGACCCTCACAGCTGAGGAATGTAAACTCAACAATGTGGTCTTATTCTTCCACATTTGATAAAATACATATCTATAGGTACGAAAAACATCTCTAATTGTTGTGTGAACGGACACGTTGTTGTTGTTGTTGTTATTCATAACTTACATTCAGATTTTCGGTTATGTCCATGTTTTCTGTTTATTATTGGAGCACGCCACTTGTAATAAAAGGAAAATAATATTGACTACAGCGTTATATATCAATCAATGAATCAACCATTATTCATGAATGCTTAAATGATTCGTTTCCAGGGTATGGATGCAGTGACGAGACAGACAGGCCAGCACCTTGAGTTTGAACCAGAATGGGAAAATGCTTTCAATCTTCAGTTGAAATTAAGAGATAGTCTTGCCCTTATCCTTGAATGGTGTGCATCAGATGTAAGTTACAAACTTACAGTTTCTATATGCTTGTTTTAGATTATAATGTAACAAAAATACTATGTATTTGGTAAGTGTTGAGAAGGTAGATGACATAAGTTAAGACAATGGAGATAATTCAGACAGATCAACAGTACAAGCCTTTATGAACTGTCATTGTGAAGG
>JAVFBX010088489.1:0-16459 GCA_034783855.1 Mopalia kennerleyi | reverse complement strand
AGCTGATCTGTTTGTACGTTTTATTTTTGTCTCCGTCGTCATATAAGTGAAATACCCTTGAATACGACGTTAAACACTAATCAAACAAACAAACATTAAGCCATTGCAAATCTAGCAGACAACTGTATAACTGTCTCTTAATTATTTTTAAGCTCAGGAGAACATATGTATTATTTAAAATTGTAGTACAGGTTGTGATTATTATTAATCAAAGAAAAGACTAAAATTCACACAAAATAAACTGCAATTACCTTGCCATTTCAGTTTCAAAATAGACTTTTGTGACCAGTCTAAGCAATAATTAGAAACGAATTAAGGCAAGAGAACATGATGCCAAAATAGTATTTTAGCCATTTAGATAAATGTATTAACAATTGGAGGTTTGGGATAGGGCCTACATAACTTGGACAGGTCAATGGACATATTGTCTGAATATAGTGTTGAAGGGAAAGACAACTGTTTTTCGACCTAAACTTATTATTTGTATAGCATATTTTCAAAGACAAACATCTGTATTGTATTTGTATTCGAGGAAGCAGAGCCGTAAATTAGTTAATTTAACAGGCGGGACTGGCGTCACTATTATGTAACACGGTCGGTCACCAATGTGTCCGTTTGCTTATGGTGCATTGGAAGGCATCTGTAACAACAGGGCGTATACACAAGCTTGATTATCTGTTGTGTACATATTAAAATAGCTCTTTGGGTAACACAAACGTTTACCATGTTTTCAGCTGACATGCGGTATTAAAAATCCGGGTTTTAGTACCAAACGGTTGTTTGTTGTTTCGCTTGGGGACGGAACCCTCACTTTTGGCTTTATATGAAAGCATACACTAGCGCAGACAATATATGGGACAGCCACGACTAGATGATATAACTACCGTGTTTCGGAACAATGACGTCAGTTCCGCTTTTTAAATTAACTAATTAACGGCTATGCTAATTTGATTGCAAGTGCAATACAGATGGTTGAATTTGGAAATATGCAATATAAATAATAAATTTAGGTCTAAAAACAGTTGTCTTCCCTTTAAGCACGGCAAAAAAGTATCATCCCAACTGGACAATGTAATAAGGACACCGAATTCTAGTATTATTTGAGCTCTGCTTTGGCATCTAAGCGAAATAAGGTTTACCCATTTGTTGTTTTATTACGTATATACAAAAAATTCGCCCTGTTTCTGTATATCGCAGCTTGACGGGGATATCAGGGTGTCGGTCATTAATAAATTCTGGATCATGTTGCAATGATATATAACTTGTACTAGTTTGAGCTGTGAAATTACAACACCGATCAAAGA
The DNA here is from genome assembly GCA_034783855.1 of Mopalia kennerleyi. Lineage (NCBI taxonomy): Eukaryota > Metazoa > Mollusca > Polyplacophora > Chitonida > Mopaliidae > Mopalia > Mopalia kennerleyi. Next base: position 15,155 of record JAVFBX010088489.1, on the reverse strand, counting down.
GGATGGCTTCTGTTGAGCACAATCAATATTATAAAGTTATCAGAATCTTTACTCCCGTGGAATGTCTCGAAAGGACCAGGTGGTTCTAACGCGATGTCGTATAGGCCACAGTCACTTCACAAACAACACCTTCTTGATAATGAAAATCAGAACCAACATGTGAAATTTGTAACTGCGTTTACGACACCAAACACATAATGATATTTGTTTTATTGGGCTATTCTTAGAGCCCTATTCTGTATTCGTAAAAAAAATTGAGACAATTCACTCATTTTTAGCTAAATCTGCGGAGACAACCTTCAAACAATGTTACTGAAAGCCTAATGATTGTTGGGTTATTGGAGCTGAAATGTATACCTATAAATATGACCCTGAGTATAGTTTCGTAACGGTCAAATGTTTACATTAAGACTGATTTAGCGTTTGTGACGCAAAATATTAATACGTCTAGTGAGTCGTGAGCCGGCTATTATCGCTTGTCGAGTTTTTTAACCAAGTTCCCTTGTTAAAGCCAGCCCAATGCTCGTGTTAAAGACACCCTCCTCGAGAGCCTCAACGTATCCTATGAAGGCTGACTGGCTTGCACTCACATATATAAAGACGGGTGTGCTCGCTTGTGGTAATTTTCCACTTTGGAAATCCCCTATTCCCACAAAGCCTCGTTTTCGGTTTACCCGTAAAACTATGTCTTTGTTTTGATGACATAACTGTTAAAATATCAAATGAACAGCAACATAATTTGTATATCGATGAAAGACGGCACGATAGTGAGTGGGAAATTTTTGTTTGTGCGCGTTCTTCTGACTCGGTTAGTTGAAAGTGGCGAGCGCTACCAAAGCACCCGAAAGTCTACTGAAAACGCCCGCTATTTAAAATCGTATTTAACACACAAACACTGATTAGGTTATGTGAATAGCGTACATTTGACCTCGATCGGCAGTTATGGGTGTTAGTGTTGGAACCCCATGAAGAGAGAATTGAGAACAAAGACATTCAGCTGTTAATCGAGACAATCAGTGTAGTTAACCAAAGGGCCTTACTCAGCATTACATAATTTGTGCACCTGGTTCGCTATACTCTCAACCAATAGCAGTGTTATACGATCAGTTACCTAAACAAACTCCCAATCGTACATCCGGTCAGTGGTTTGACACATAGGCAACAATCCCATGTCAAAGCCTTTAGGCTCTAGTTGTTATATACTAGTATGTCAGTTTGTGATAAGTTACTTCAAATGGCAATATCGTCCAAATCCGGAATTCGTTTTATGCATGGTCCCGACAATTCGTACATCTATTTTAGAAGAAGCGTCATCGATTTCATATGTGAGGTCAAACCGATTGTCGCTTTCCGAAGACTGTCAATTCTTTATTTCTATGAATCAGGCATTGGTCGCGACTAAGGCATGTGTTTTCATACATATATGTTATACCCCAGCTGCCTGGATTTCGGTCGTACTACAATACAGTACTTTCAGTAACTTGTGTATGCTTCCTGGATGTTCCTTAGATTTTGATATATTACAAACACACACAATACAGTAGAAATTTGATCAAATCATTACACGACAGTACGATAAACGACAGATGGGTAATTACATTAAGTGAGTTTTTCTCTGAAAGGGCTAGTCTGGTATTTGTTGGTATATTGACGATTAATATGGTGAGATTACGGAGTATGAATTGTGCCTAGCTTAACCATTGCACAGTGTGTTTCCCGCGAAATCCCCTATGGATGATAAAGATTTCTTTGTTTTCTTTATGCTCTAGACTTTATTAATATCCAACAATGACGTACAGAACCAGCATGTCAAATAATTAAATATAACACCACTAATGTTCTTATTGCTGTGATCTGAATAGAGAAACATCTTTTACTCTGTAAGCGTTGGGTCAAAGGGGGTATAATAGTTAATAGACTGAAGAGGTTCAATAGAACAGAATCAGTGATTCAAAATGGGAAATCGCAATCATCATTGATTTTTTGTAGAAACAGAATGTAGGCAGCTTAGAAAAGTGTATACCTTCCATTCGTGTTCGAAATGAAAACGATCATGCAGTAGACTTACAATGTACAGATGTGATAAAGCAGCCTGAATAATACCAATCTATACTGGTCATGGTTTGCGACCTATACGAACAAAACAACTAGGAGTAAAGAGTTTGAAATTGAATTTGAAACCGTGTGGTTGATATACAGCATGTTGGCGAATTGTTATCACAACACAATAAATGTGGCCCGTCACCGTGGCGTAGTGGTTAGTGTGTATTCTTACTAACCCTGCTTCGATGTACCGTCCGGCCCCGTGGGAGAGCGGGTTGGCCAGTCCTGCAGAATACTCCCTCGGCTTCCTCAGTTGATCGTAAGAGGCGAGAAAAGAGGAGGTTTATGTTGCCCTGGTGTTCTCCGAACTAAAGGAAACAGGAAGCTTATCTGTTTGTACGTTTATTTTTGTCTCCGTCGTCATATAAGGGAAATACCCTTGAGTACGACGTTAAACACCAATCAAACAAACAATCGATGTACCGTCCACGGGCTCTAGTCGGCTTGTCGACCATCAAGCATATGAGTGAGTCTTGAGATGTTGCTCCGCCAATCGCGGGGGTGGGTTTTAAGAGGTTTCCTCCCTCTGGCTAAAGAGTAGCAATACTTTATTTACATAGCACCTGAGGAAAATTATCAACTCTCCAACATTATGGAAACGCTTTATATCTAGGTTGGGCGAGTGTGATTTATTGTTGGAATACACCTCCGTCATTTAAGTAAAATACCTTTAGGCACGGCGTAAAACACCAATTAATCAGTCAATCCTCTCGGTTTTCCACCGTATTTTAGCAAGGAACTGTGTGAAAGGACCATCCGTCGTCATATTATAAGTGAAATACCCTTGAGTACGACATTTAATCACACTCAAATAAACATACCTGAAATGCAAGTTGTCGGAATATAGTTCGCGTCTGATAAACCCAATTAAACAGCCGTCCGCATAAAACATCATTTGACAACGAGCCCAAGCGCCAACGGAATGACAGCTTGAGTTTTTCTCAGCTTATTTTCTCAGTGCTAGTTGAACAAGTTACAGCTACACGGTTTACAAGGATTGTGTGAGCTACGTGGTTTACAAGGATTGTGTGAGCTACACGGTTTACAAGGATTGTGTGAGCTTAATTTGTGAAGGACTTGTGAAACCAACCACAAAAAAGTCTTTAACATTACAGTAAGGGGATCTAACACAAAGAAAAGCTATTTTACATTGATATGTAACTGTTTTGACATATGTATGTACCACTATATAGCTTCTTAAACAAATTTGAATGATTTATTTCTAATAAATATGGGTAACTGCAGGCCGACTTAGCGATAAGCACATAGAGATTGGTGGCATTGACAAGCTGATTCACGTAGCAGGTTCACAGCTTAATATTTATTTACGAACATTTGATTTCAGACAATAAACGTTACGGCATTTATCCCCATATTGGTGCAATAGGCATTGTGATATATGGTTAAATACAACCAGATCTATGGTATTAACAGAACAAGTAAATGAAGTAAATATCTGAATTTGAGTGATGGCCACATTGGTTCGCTGAATTAGGTGAAAATAAATCTTATATGCTTCTAAACGGGAGGATACTTTTTGCTTTGTTTGAAATATGTGCGTGAATTTGTGAAGTCAAGTGTTCACAACACATACTGCGAAAATTATGCAATGGTAGCCGTTTTTTTAGGAACTTAGTGTTATCCAAACCAATTCTTTCGTTGCTCTGCAGAAGGCCATGAGGGCTTCGATTACAACAAGGATATTACATGCTGTAATTGCGAAGGAGTCCACATGGTCTCTTCCAAATACTAAATATTGTTTATTAAAGAAAACAATTCAAGTGATTAAGACTGAAAAACAGGTTAAATATTTTTCGCGAGGCACGGCGCCTGGTCTCTGTTTTGGATGTTCAAGGGTCATCCCAGTCCTACGTCAATGTCACGAAGAAAGTGTCTGTTGTTGTCGCTACACAGACCTCCCTTACGTGGCCAACAGGTGATGACCATCCTTCTGCTGTTTACCAAAACACAAGACCAATACAACTAAAAACTGCGACTTCAACGCAAACTAATACATATAAACAATCCCGACTAAAAACAGCCACAGACAAAAAAACGCACGAAATAATAAACTCACAGACAAAAAAGTCATTTGATCCGGAGGTTCGCCATTCCAAGGCCATAGGGGATGCTGTTTCGTTTCAGTGTGAACCGCCAATACATGTTATTAATGTAGAGAGGGTGGTCTCTCCGAAGCCATCAACAAGTAAATCCCTAGTGTCGAGAACCGATCGACTCCTTGGAAGAGATTGAGGCAAACATCGGGCCATGCACCTTCCCCTACGGTAGATATCTAATCACCACTACCGCCTCCTCGAGGGAGGGATTGTTTATTGCGAAAGGTCGACTTCTTGCATATGCACCCTCGGTTGAAAGGCCACAGAACACACATTGGCGGTCGCTCGCCAACACTCAACAGTTAACAAGGGTGACTGTACACAGTTTTAAACATAGTATTTACAATTTGTTTCATCCAAAATTAAACATTTAATATATTGACATATTTAAGCACTCACTTTTCAGTTCAATGTGTTTCTCTTTGTCATGTTCACTGCCTAGTGGACAACATTACTGGCGAGGTTGTCAACAGGCTCCGTGACAAGATTAGTGTGTATTATGTGTACCATATTTTGGGTAATTAAGTGGCTTTATTTAAAATAGTTTGGGGATATTTAACTATCAAACGTTTACCACTGAAACGAAAATATCTAATGTTAACTTCCGAGTTTTAACGTAACATGTGAATTTCATTTGAAGTTATTATGTTCCCCTTACAGCAAGATCCGATAGGATTTTCATCAAAATCCTAAACGATTTTATAATTATGCTATAGGATGTCCAAAATCGTATAGGATTTTTCTGTACGGGTCAACACATAGGCGTGATATTGACAATTTATACAATGGCACCCGTTTTGTATTACGGAATTCAGTGCAATGCAATCCCATCCTTTGTCTTAATGAGAGTAAGCTATGTTTCAAGTTAATCCGTGATTTTCTTACAGTTATCGTGCCCACAACACACATGAATATTGACAAATTGCGCAATTGGTACAATTTCAAGTTAATCCGTGAATTTGTTACAGAGTTATCCTAATCATAACATAAACAGATATGGATATTGGTGAAATTCTATCCTATCCGTTGTCATCAAGGCAGGAAGCTCTATTCAAAGTTGGAAGTAAATCCGTGAATTTATTCTCTACTTACCGTGTTCACAACACATACAGCACAAACTTGGCTTCAATAGTCCCCCTATTGTATATACGCTTTGCGTAATTCTGCCTTCCACTGAGCTAGCGCTATCGGAGATACAGCATAACACGAAGCCGATATGTTTATGAGTCTTGTGACTGTCCTGTGTTGTCATCGTTTGGGGACATTTCCTTCACCCATTGTTACGGTTTTGTGTAACAACTTTAGCACGTCGTTAAACCCCAATCTAGCATGCGTTTGAAACAAATCATTGGAGTTAACCGTGGTGTAAAGGAACTCGGAAAAACGTTTCAATAGTATTATACATCCGCACAAAATAAGTTTTATTGTGAAAGTTATCATTTACTACAATATTGAAGCCATTGTGTTTATAAGCCACTGACGTCAATGTTGATATTCACACTTACTTGTTCTGTGCTACATAGACCTTGAGAACAATAATATCCCATGTGGAAAGTATTGCAGACCGTTCAATAGCGCTGGTCTTGCCCTTTGTTGTTATATGGTTTGCTCAACAAACCATCGCTATGCTTTGTCAGTAAAAATAACAATCTTGACAATAATGGATACACAGAAAAGTAGTCCGGTTCAATAGAAATATTCAATATTGACTTCAAATAACCCTAGATTTAAGCCCTTAGCGTATATTGTACCGGATTGAGAGAGAGCTTCCTGTTGCTCTCAAGAGTTATACGGCTGATTGTGATGTATTTGTATTACGTCCTGTGATTGTCCTGTCTTGTCTTTGTCAATTGTCAGGGCCTCGAGGGGGATATCCTTCGCCCATTGTGCTGGCATGCTGTCGTGTGAAAGAAATAGCCTTAGGTACGCCAATAAACCTCTTATCATAATGGTGTTTATGTTTCTTACCCTGATTTTCATTTTTATTCATTGTTATATGAATTCGTTCAACCCCAAGACAATAAATCCATAAAATAATAGTATCGATTGGGCGTTATGAACAAATAACCCGTACTGTTATATCGACATTTTACTAGTGGCCAGCAATGTTGTTTTATAGTTCATTCCCTTGGAATGACTTCCCATTGTTTACATTGCATGTTATTTGAACAGAAATCTTTAAGGCTGTATTATGTAACAAATAATATAGAGGACTTTGGGTCACATGGCGGTTTAGTGACCAGTCACTAGTGAAATTGTACCTTAGCCTCGTTTCGGTCCATATAACATTTTTTATGGGAAACTGACCAGTCCGTACACTGTCACATTGCCCAAAATCCGTTACTTTGTTTGATAGATGTACAACGAAATGGCTACATATTGTGAACAAATAATGTTTTTTCTGTGCTCCGTTTAAATGAGGTAAACATATTTCATCTATCCGAGTTGATATTTGGACATATTACAGCAACACATGTAATATATTGTAGTTCATTTACATTTGGGTTACGCCCACTTTAATACTGGATACGGTATACAATTCAGGCATTAAATGATTCAATCCAACAAATATCAAACGATAACATATAAATCATTTTATTCCACAACAACACTGTCGCCTGGCTTGTAAGTTCTTGGAAGTAAATAAAAAAAGGTATTGACAACATTACATTTTTTGTCTTATTTATAAAATGTGTGACACAGTCATTCGTGTATTAAAAATAAGTATTTCAAAATAAGTAAATAAGTGACGAAATCACGATTTCATTTCAAAAAGGAGTTGTCCTTCTCTAGAATTTAGAAAAGAAGGCAGTTCCTGTAACGGGCTATTTAATAATTAAGACTTGTAACAATACGTTTACTTCCGTTTATAAGAGCGCGTGTCTTTAGTTGACGTCCTATAGGTTCTCCGCGATTTGGTTAGCGACGGTCGACAGCGGCGAATCCGAAAAACGTCTGCCGACGGAAGTAAAAGTTTTCAGTTACGAGTCTTTTAAATTTTAATACATGTCTTCTCACGGGACAAATCAGGTGTTTTTTTTAACTAAACTTGATTTCTTCGCTTATATTTCTCGAATGTTTGTGTCACACTTTACAAATACGTCAAATCCGAGTCATTTTGTCAATATCGTATTTTATTTACGAACAAGCACTTAGTAGACAGGCGACCAAACAACACGGTGGGTCTCCGTATTTAAAAGACTGCATTGAGGGTCTGAGATTTAATTCCCGTACCTGTATATTGGCGCTAGAGCTAAATTTCCTGAACTTGAATCTGTTGTAAAAATACTGACCGGAATAAAAGAAAATGATGTTACAATTTACGTCTCTTCAATGCTATCCAATCTAAATAATATTAGATCTAAACAAACGCTCCGCATGATTTATCTGTCGCTATATTGAGATCTAACGCAATGGCGTTATACTGTTCAATTCAACGAGCGCGGACTGTAAGTTAGCCACGCCTTTTTGACCTGAGGGATGTCGCTGGTGTTATACCAGATACTGGAAGTAAACGATACAGGGCTATGGTAATATAAAATTCATCCAAAACAAACCAAAGTCGTCCGATTTTCTTCAGTGCTGATATTCTTGTAAATAAAATGTAGTAAAAAAAATATGCACTCAACTCAAAGTAATTATTTTAATGTTGATTGTGAGCGTATCTGTTCGTCTTGTTAAAATATGCAGTCGATTAACTTCGGGTCGTACGCGTAAATCTTTACAAATCAGATTTGGGAAACAGCGCTGTGATTGGTCAATTGAAGAAACAATCGATATTGCAAGTAACACAACACGTCGGGAGTTTTTGTGTTTCTGATTTTTATTACATTGCAATGCTATCAAACCATATCACAAGGCTCTGTATCTTATTTCATTTAAGACCTGGAATAGGTTGCTTTCAATTCCTGGCTTTTAAATGCTGAGAATAACTTTTTCTCAAGTGTTAAGGCTGTAATATGCTCAACCAGACAGGTGTATTCCGACTTGAATAATGCAGAATTAAGGTTTCGTCCAGACCAGTTCTGACCCCTGCTGATCATTTCATAGGAGGTCATTATGAACTGTTTTATGTAAAGGAACTCATCAACAGGTGACCTACATGTACATTATCCAAGGAAATCCTTTTGACAAGGCATGGACACTAATATCTCATTTTATCCAACATTTTCCGTCGTTTCAGATAGATTTATCTTAAATTAGACGTATTAACGACGAATCGACATGTCTAATTTCAGCTCATTTCGTTACTTCTCTTAGGCATCAGACATATGCCCAAGTTATGTCATGCGTATGGCAGCTTGTCAGTTAAATGGATAAAGACAAACCATCCGCACAGCAAACAACCTAGAATAGCATACTAGACATTATAGCAAAAAAGACAGACTGTGCGAATTATATCTCAAGAGGCCGGTACTTGTCACTCACTCGACTGGCCTGAAGTTCCATTTTTGAATAAGCCATGACAAGAATATTTTTTTAATTAAATCAGTCTTCTATTTATTATATAAGGCGATAGTTCCATATAGATACAGCAAAATTGATAACGGTGGTAAAATCTGTATCGAAACATCGCCTTTCAATAAATATATCGATATAAGTTATATAATTCAGGAACAGATCCCGCGTTATTTAATTTAAACAACTATGCTCGACTTCTGGATTCGTCGATGTAACATGGCTTCACTAAACCTTGTATGCAAAAGCATTAACACAATGTATTATACAGAAAAGGTTTAAGGATTTGACACAGGAAAAATATAGAAACAAAGTGATAAATTATGTTCTTTTTATTATTTTAGAAAACAAAACATGTTTCAATGTATTGGACCTTCGTTCAACGTTGCATTCTATGGTTATTCACTTTTTTGTCGCATGTTGGCAACCGGGTAAGCCTCCATTAGCCCTGGGGAAGCTATGAGTCACTGCTCTAAATTAACCGATGGACGTCAAACTTGAAAGTTGAAACAAAGTCTGACGTGCGCCTTAATACACATGTACATTTATTGACATTACATTTACCATTACAGTTAACTTAAAATCTGTAATTAACCACAGTGAACAAAACACACATATAGATAATGTAAGTGTGCAGTAAATCAGTATTATCGTTTGTGTAGACGAAATAGAAAAGGATCTGGTAAGCCTTGATCACGTTTATGAAACAGGTTTGTCTTTTGATCAAATTTTAACGACTGTAGGAAAATCCGCGGCCGTGCGCGATCGATACGCGTACTGATTTTCGCTCAGGTATATGCTTTTGAGGTTTGATTAAAGTATAAAGTAAAAGGAAATAAATTCACCGTATTTCCGTTTACAGCTAATTACCCGTATATATATAATATGTATAAGACATGGCGCGATTACAAATATAATGGTGAAGAGTCCATAACGCTTTTGATACCATAGTAACAGAGTACCAGAGTACTATAAGCGTCACACCGTGTCCCTGGTAACATTTTCTTAATGGACAGCACAACATTTATAATCCATATCCGAAGTGCATTAGCCCTCTGGCCATGCAGGGGCAGTTTGTTTGAAGAGTAGCAATGCTGCCTTAACTTAGCACTGGGAGAAAATTAACTTTCCAATATTATGGAAACGCTTTATACCTTGGCTGTGCTAGTGTCAATTATTGCATGCATCATCGTCATGTAACTGAAATACCCCAATCAATCAATCAACCAAATTATATTAATATTATCTTGAAATCAATATCGACATTTCCTAGCAAACAGAGCCATTTCTTGTTATGTGCTTAAATGTTTCAGTGTCGTAAATGAAAACTTTGCATACAGTGTACCCTGTAGAGCCCCATCTCTACATGAGATTTTCGGTTACATTGCAAAATGTTAAAGACTTCATTTAATCACTAGAAAGGTAATGCATGTACACACGTGCGCTATTTTATATTGCCCCAACTCTCATCCTCTAGGTGAAGCCAGCTTATCAGTGTTTGTATCTTAATCTAAACTCATTTCAGAACTGATTGTATTCAAACCTGGAACTTATTGCCGCAAACAGCGTATAGATTTAAATTTTCTAGTCTAACAATATTTAGTTTATTAAGAAATCTGGAACATTGGAAAATGTTAAAATTACATTAAAAATCTTTCCGGCGGCCATGCAATTGAAACAGTAGCAAAAGACCTACTGAGTTGTCAAGGTTTTTCAGCTTCCTCGTTGGAGGGTTGGATGTAGCAGGAATGAAAGTCATGCGTACAGGTAGGGCCTGCCACGCCCAAAACGGCGACTATCAGTTGTCGTTGGTAGGTACATGTCCTCCTTTACAGATTTGAAAGCATGACTACATGAAAATACCAGCCCATGGTATACATCAAGTGATACAGGGAATAATCCAACCCAGACCACCGCATAACATAGTTAAATGTCATTTTTCTCCTAATCCATTCTCCGCACAATAACGATGTTCATCTTTCCCTCCTATACTGGACCCTGCACCTCATTTTCCCCAACTTTTCGTAAACCCTGGAGGTGCGTCTCCTCGCATGATGTCATCTGCCTTATATTCTCTATTTTGTCGTCCCTCCCCTGCTCCCCTGACTGGCATTTTTACCCTACCCTGGCTTCTACCCGAGTCCAGTCTTTTGGAAGTATGAAAGATATCATCAAAATAACTCTTCCTCAAATTCCCCACAAGGCAGCATCGAGTTGCAGTTCAACAGTGTACGGAGCCACGGCTGGAAGAACAATCGATTGATTGTTTGATTGGTGATATTTCTACAATTATTAAATATGTTTTCGCTTATGTAAAATTAATCTTCCTTCAATGTAAAGTAATTAAAGTATATATACGCTTGAAATAATAAAACCAATAATTGTACCATTTTATTATATAGCTTCTGAAGATTTATGTTTGAAACTTACCCCCAACACTCTTTTCGAGACAAATCATACAAGTCGGTCGCAATGCAAATTGTACATGGATCTATCTTTACCTTACGGACTATTATTTAAAATGAATTCCCAAATAGTATATGAAAAAAGATTGAGGAAAGGTCAGATTAAAAATATCACAACAGTGGAGAAAAATATACTATAGCAAATAGTTGGTTAAATGTTCCAAATATATCATACCTGATTAGAATACATGTGCAACTTGATAGGAATAGAGTAAAATGTTCACACATTATAGTTGTATAAACTACCTGTTTGGCCGAGACAGAATATATTTTTCAACTGAAAACTGTCTTAAATCAGTTTTGCCAGCCAATTTGGCCCATGCGATGGAGGACGAGTTAATCCGTAACCTTTACCTGGAAGAAGGCTTCAATCTATGGTTTGTCTACAGTACTGTGGGTAGAGTAAAGTAGCCTTGTCAGAGACTTGTGTCGGGGTTCTAGTCCATGTCAAGGCATGTAATTTGTCTTTCTCAGCATGTATAAAATGTACAGAGAACACGTTATTGAAATTAGCTTCTTGATGGATCATACACTACAGCTGTGTCAGATGAAGTTTTGAAACTATTCTTATTGCTATCAAATGTTTTTGATCTGTGTATGCGATACAACATTTTCTCCGGTATATTTCATTAAGTGGATTCCTTTCTGTATAGTATTGATTCATCTTGTTACTTTGTATGTATGTATTGTGCAAAGAAATATGGAAATTGTATACCCTTAACTTTACAAAAGAACGTGTATTCTAGAGAGTTATATTGCTCTCATGATTTGCTCATCTCAAATAAAATAAAACGTTTTTTGAATTGCGTTAAAACTCCTTTTAATAGGAGGTCCTTTGTTATTACACTTGCACATCCGTGACTTATGTTTAATAAAGACTATGGTTTCATGGCATTTGTTTATAAGAATTTGTGTGTCTCCAATGGTTACGCGACGGTTTAATTCACCGCAGTTAGCGGGGGTGGTCTTGGGAATGCTTCTGTGTGAATGGTGTCCTCGATTGATTTTTAACTTTGTAAAGCTGGGAATTTCAGTTTACCAAATTCCGTAAAACAAAATGGCCGTTATTGCATAATTTTACAATACCATCCCTGTATGTGTTCGGAAATAATGTGTACCTTCCTCCTATTAAGACGAAGGATGGGATTGCGTGAAACAAAATGGCCGAATTGTACAAAACTCATGTCTGCATGTGCTGTTAACATGAAAAATAGAGAATAAACTCACAGATACAAGCTTGAAATATAACTTCCCGCCTTTAGCACGGATAAGATTGAACTGAACTATGCATGCCTATGTGTTGTGAACACACTGGCTTGAAAATAATTTCACCCAGTTACTTCGAACTTGATATGTAGCTTCCTCCTGTTACAACGATTGGTGGGAATGCATGTCATCAAATTTTGTACACCAAAATTGCTTTCATTGCATAATTGTACAATATTCACGCATTCGTTTGTGGTTTGACGTAATTCTAAAGAGTATTTCACTTGTATGGTGACGGTAAGTCCACTTTACACCATTCCTTGCCTAATTGCGGTGGTAAAACCGGATGGAAATTTGTTAAAAAAAAAAACCCGTGTGACTCACGATTATACCGGAGGCTCGACAGACGGACTCAATCCTGCGAATATAAGGTAAATTTGTTTTCAGTTTGGAATAGCAACTTGGAAAGTCTAATACATGTAGTCTTATTCACTAATAATCCTTCCATTTAGGGGTCTTCGTGTGTTATGCGGAAACTAATCGAAAGCGTCTACACGGTTCAGTACGGCACGTGACCGCGAGCCAGTGGTTAGCGTGTTGGAATACTGACCCTCATCGGATTTGTTGCTCACAGGCTTGAGTGGGCCGTGGGTGTAACGTATAAGGGAGACAGAGCTGATTCCGGCAATCATTGGTGATTGAACGAGGTTTCAGTTTGAGTCGACACCTTATATAAGTAAGAGTGAACAATATGTTGTCATATAAGTAAATAAGATTCGTTATGACGTTAATACTCGACCAAATAAACAAAACAGACTTTGACCAGGAACTGGGACTCTTTAGTCGTAAGAATAACACTTGACAATGAATACAAATGTGGTTTATTTTCAGATTTTGCGACCATGTGATTTTGAAAGCTTTAATGTTACAATGTTATCGCGATGACTAGTAGCAGCTGTCGACCGAACCTACTCAACGCCAGTTTAGGTCTGTGGTGCCAAATATATGTGCCAAATGCAATCAACCGAATGTGGAAGAGAGCTGTCAAATTACTGTGGCATATCTAATAACGATTTGATTTGGGTGGCATGCTGTTAGCCAGACTCCGTCTGTGGTCCCGTGGATCAAAATGTGAGAAACTCAACCATAGCTATCAGAATCAGGAACACATGAAATAACTGATGTGTAACAAAATAGTCCTAACCAGTCTGTGATTTCCCGAGAAATAATCGAGCAGGGGAAATTAAGTTTACTGCACCAATAGGCATAGACAATGCTAGGAAAGATTTGACGGTGGCCGTTATTCTTTCAATAAGTTTTTTCAAAAGCTCTGTCTACTTCTTTTCTTGATACATATATGTATCCCATTAAGATAAAATGACATTTTATTTGACTCGGGCGGATGGTTGGAAGGGAGCTTTCAGTTACCCTTGTTCTTCAGAGCAAAGGGACAGCGTGAATTAAGCCGATCTGTTTTTAATGTCCTTGTATGAAGTCGTGTGATTGTTTTGTATTTGGCCTGTATTGTTTTATGTTTTTCTCTTTGGGGACTGTGTGACCACACTGGCAATAAGCGTTAAACCCCAAAGCAAAAATTTGAATTTTGAGTTACGACGCGAATAGCATTCCAATGTTATTTAAATTTTAATACACATAATGCCGTTACGTCAAAAGCGTTTACAGCTAACTTCAATGACAGTTTAAAACCCGTTTGGCTACGACAATTAACTTAGCCATGCAGTTATCTTTGATAAATTTACATTTAAGAACTATGTGAAGGATCACATATTGTGAAATCAAAGAATATATATCTATAAAATTAAAAAGCATGAAAAATTAATTTGTATAAACAAGTGTTGTGTTTTTTATTCATTTTTTTGGGGTGTATTTATCCGATGTTAGATCAACAGGATTAAATCCAAAATACAGGCCAATGGCCACCTTTTGTAGGAGGGAAGTGGATACATCCCAGAATTCCCACGACTTACCATCGGTTAATGACGTGCCACTCCAAACGAGGTCTATCGAGTCAAACCTGCGACCCCATGTGTACATGCTTCATTCTACACTCTAGACCACACCGACACTACAGCTCTACGGAAGTGAAAAATTAAATACGACAAAAGCGAATCTTCACCGGATTTTTGCTCCTGTGACACTTTCCCCTACCATATATCACCATCACTGACACAACTGTTGCGTCGACAAGTTGACATATATTTCCTGCTTCGATTATTTCTTAAGTGGTTTTGAAAGCTTTATCTCGTTTCACAGGCAGATAGGCGATGCTTTTTACAGGTCATTTTTTTAAGATTTGTGTGGCTTTTTACACGCTTCATAGAAAAGGCCTGTCGCATAATTTACCTTAGGCTTAGACAGTGTGTACATAATGCGGTATATTTCACAACGTAATAAATTCAACAAAAGATCGTATGACATATGAGGCAATCTTTGTTATCACGTGTACCAGCACTGGTAATATCTAACAGGATTACCTTAAGCATAAATGAAAGAGCTTATTTATCAATTTCTCTTTTTTATATCACAATGCGGCAACGCATTGTATTCTGGGGCTTAGTCAGAAATCAAAAGTATGGAGTCCAAACTGATCATTAAGCTTCACTTTTTGGTAACTGGGTGTCCAATTTTTACAATTGCCATGTCTCCTGCATGTTAAAGGTTTGTAAAACAGGGTGGCCATATAAGACGGTTGGACACCCTCTGCCTATAAGGCGATTGTACCGAGGAAAGCGGACAGTCTCGATGACTTGGCATTAGTTTTTGTAGACGATGTATTGTATTATTA
>JAVFBX010088378.1:0-16465 GCA_034783855.1 Mopalia kennerleyi | reverse complement strand
TTTCTGCTTGAAAAAAAAAAAATAATTAATTTTTATTTGTTTTAAATAAACATTCTCTTCTACACATTGCTTTTTGTTATTTTTGTGATACTGGTGTTCACAGAACATACCAATCTTGGTTACATTTTAACACCCGTTTTCCGACTTTATTGTGTATATGTTGGCGAAATACCACGATTTCCTTCAGATATAAAAGTGTAATTTAACTGTCATGAAATGACCCGCATCACAAAGGCTACGTCTTCTGTCGTCACGTTTGGAATAACGTCCTATTTCCACGTAGCATTTAGAACAATGTCATTCTGTTCCGATATTCTAATGCCATTAAACAACACTTATTGTTGTTAACTTCGATTATCTGCGTCAAAGACCTTCGTTTCTATTTTGACGTTACAATGCGTTCATTTCACATTCTAATCCAATCTTGTGTGGATTAGAAACGACATGTCTTTGGTCAGATCAAAAAGAATTATATCGAGGATAGATAACGTCTCAGTCGTGACAATAATATATGTGGCAATAAATTGTATCTCATTATGAAAAAAAACTCTTTACAGGCCCTAAACCAATATATGTGAAAACCTTCAGTTTACATCCTTGCACAACATGCAGGGCTATAGTTCAATCGCATTGGTAAGTTTTATATGAAAGGTGTACCAATAGGCTGGTGCATCCGGATATTTTGGTTTATTTATTTCAAACCAGTTTTGACAGCACTTTATATAGGTTCATTTCTTTTACCGGCCTGCTACACAATTTCCAAACACAACGCATCAATGGTGTCAGCAGACAAGTGTTCCTAAGCATTGGACATTTTAAGTAAATATTGATCTGATACGATTGATCTGGGGCCGGTTGCTCGAAGCTCTGATAGGTTAATGGTCTGTTAGATGACGTTATGTTACAATGAATTTCTATTACGACGTGACGTCAATTTCTTTGAGACGCGACGTCGTCTAACTTGCTGTTAGGCTAACGGAGCTTTGAACAACCGGACCCTGTTTAACAAAACCCTCTGATAGAAATTGGAGCGTTACGTCGCAGAAAAAAAACAAGTAATTATCAAAGAACGTTGAGTTTCATTCACAATAAAGTCTCAACATTACCAAAAAATATAAACACAATAGAGATTTGTTGCATAGACATCTATGTTATATTTTCAGACTAAAGCATCATAATAAATCCAATATATCACATATGCTCCATTTTGTCACACTAATTCTAGCCGACGGAAAATATCTTCCTGTACAAATGCTTCAATTAATATTTACAATAATTGAGAAAGAGGCGTGGAAGCGTACGATACTAGTAATATCAGAACTGAAATTAAAAAAGGCTAGTATTCGGGAGATAGTTACAAAACTGAACACATATTTATGACATGGATTTCAATAATTAGTAGCCTTTTTTTCGCATAAAATCTTGAATCCCTACATATACACACTATAGCTGTATTGATACATTGTACTGGGTTACTCCAAATTCGCAAGGTGTCAACAGTGTTGATTTACCAATGTCATTTTTTTTTGTTTCAACATGGACAATCACCCGAAAACAATCGTTATTCGCTATAGTTTATCATTTAAATAGTAATGAATGGCACTATTAAATATTGATTTTGAACAAGACAGCATTACAGTGTGCTGGTCACACTACCCAGGGCCAGATGAATGGAGGTTTAAACATAATCCGATCGAAAGGACTTCATCTAGAGGTGAACTGTCGGTCATACTGAGAGAAAGCTGGTACATAGTTATCATCTTATCCTCGTATTAAACTTGAATGTGTTATTAAAGAGAGAATCTCATAATGAATTTCTATCATTCATCATCAGTAAAACGGTAGTAATAAATGAAAACCAAGGATTTACCGGGTACTCGTCAGCAGCCGCCACCCTCATGACACGTGTCATCTAGTTTACAGGACACAAGATACAAAAATCCCACAATTACCGATTACACGCAGCAGGCTTATATAGTTTGTATTCCGCTTTATAATCTCTAATTATTTTTTGGCACCGAGTTTCGTCACACCTAAACTACATAACTGGAATGTACACTTAATAAGTGAAGTTTTGGCTTAAAGCGAGTAACGTTATTAAGACATACATCATCAGGTTGTTACTTTGGACAGTTTTTTCACTTGTTGGTTTGCCTCTCTCTTTCCATTCTTTTGGGTATTCCTTGACATTTGGTTGTAATATTTCATGACGAAATACATGTAAGTCCTTATTCAAATATAGGACTTTATATATGTATATACTTATATATGTATAAATGATTTGAGAAAAGAGTTATTGCACTCTGGCCACAGTGGTCACATAAATATTAAGAATTAAATATGACACATTGAATAAATACTGCACAATTTGACACACATCACAACACTAAACAACGATCTGAGGATGGAAAAGACCTCTCCAGTAGCTAGAGGCACCGCCATCAGGTTCTTCTCACTGGAGATATTTGTAGCATTTGATACAATGGTTGCCGGAGTCTGCCACTAAGACCTGCCCGTCCTGCGCCTGACAGAGTCCTTGGGGACCGTAAAGAGGGTCAGCGCTCGTGTTGATGTAAGACAGGAAGGATCCGCCGCTATCAAACACCTGTAAACAAACCACTGAGAGGTAAACATAAGCTCGTACGTATCCACTAATTGATGGCGTGCATCTTACTGTTTTAATTTATCTCGCATGTCCGCTAAACAATCTTTTGCTATGAATGGGACACACAGTTTCGCAGAAATAGGTTATGTCTTAAGGTTGTGAAATGCCATTGATCACCAGAAAAGACACATATACCACAAATAAAATCCATAATACCGTCAAAATAAATCATCTAAACTTTTACATTTTCATGACTTTCGTCAAAGCTTTTAGAAATTGTACCATGCCAGACAGACGTGACTGGGCACTGAAGCCAATTAATAGTTCTAAGAGAAGGACCTAGTATATCCCGGAATGTAAATATTAAATACTGATCCAGTTGAATCTCATTACTATCTAGTTAAATATATAGTTTAAATAAACAGTGGAATGTAAACGAAATGATTGGAGAATATTTTAGAAAAAAAAATATGTTTGTCAAAGCAGCCCCGAAATCCCACTTTGCGCCTACGAGACAATTTAACCTTTCGGGTCCGTCCTGTTGAAATGTGCAGTAATATGAACACATATACTAACTTTACAGCAGTCAGATAAACTCAAGGTATATTTGATAGTTACCTGAATA
Organism: Mopalia kennerleyi; assembly: GCA_034783855.1. Lineage (NCBI taxonomy): Eukaryota > Metazoa > Mollusca > Polyplacophora > Chitonida > Mopaliidae > Mopalia > Mopalia kennerleyi. Next base: position 13,235 of record JAVFBX010088378.1, on the reverse strand, counting down.
CGGGAGTTTCCCCAATCAGCCACCAGGACATTATCATAGTTATCCACCGTCACTCCTGTTGGCGCATTGAACTGTCCATTTCCCTCGCCATTAGAACCAAAGCTGAACAGATAAGTCCCTTCGTGATTAAACACCTTAATGCAATGGTTATGGAAGTCGGATACAATAATTTCGTTTTTGGAATTGACAGCGACATAGTGTGGTCCTGCAAACTGATGCTCGCCGTTTCCGCGAGATCCAAATTTTTGTATGAGTTTCCCATTTGACTGGAATATAAAAATAGCACTTGCTTTGTTATCAACCACTATAATATGGCCGTCTTTATCAACAGCTATACCCTTTGGTCCCAGTAATTTCCCGGTTCCAATTTTATTGATATACTTTCCCTCAGGTGAAAATACACTGACCCATTTATTATCATAGTCTGCCACTAGAAAGTTCCCGTTAATAGTGACCGCTACCCCTGTGGGTCTCTGCATCTTGCCGGCCACACGACCTGGGGAGCCAAACCTAACTTTACACTCTCCCGACATTGTAAACGCTTGGACACATTGGTTATTGCTGTCAGCCACCAGAATCTTCCCTGAATTCGTCACACAGCATCCTTGAGGGTTCGTAAACTCTCCTTTATTTCTTCCCTTTATTCCTATCTTCATATTGAGGTCATCTTCCACAGGATTGCTCCGTCTGTTCGAGCCATGAGATCGTGAACTCGACGGTCGCTTGGTCCCTTTCTGTTTAACAGCCGCGGTTTTCAAGGGCTTTCCGCTCCCCATCTGATCCAATTCTTCTCCACCCACTGATGCCTTAATCACAAATGGAGACCCCTTAATTTCCTGGTCGTATAAATTAATTTCAAGTTGATAAGTACCCTCTGTTTTTACAACGTACGTGAGATCATACGTTCCGTTTTTATTGTCCATAATAAAAGGTTCAATAAGGTCGCCATTGCTGGCCGTTAACATTGCCGTGACGGCCGCCTCGCCGACTTTGACTAGTTCAGCCTTCCTGTTTTTTGTGGTTATGGAGATAACTGTTGGACGACTCACGTAACACTGTTTCAGGCCGTCCCCCGTGGCCGTAGTTTCGAATGCCACTGCACTGTTTGTTTGCACGTGTCCCAAATTATACACACATTTCTTTGCAGTATGGAGAGAGGAAGAGTCAAACCAAATATTGGAATTTTCCTCAGGCTGAAATTGGACTTGAAGAGCTCCCAGGCCCTGTAATTTTTCTGCCATTTCCTTCCTGACTAGTAAAATCTCTGTGTCATTCCCGTGTTCTAAGGTCTCCTCGGTGAACTCCGAACTACCGTTAATCTTACTGAGAATTGCTTCCAAGGAATCTTTTTGCTCTTGTAATGTTTGTTGTTTGCGTTTGAAAGCTGACTCTAATTCAGACAATAATACCGTTTTACGATCAGTCATCATCTTATTTAAGGTCAGGAAAGCCTCGCAGATTTTCTCTTCCGCATCATTGTAACGTTTAGAAAGCATCCCACAGACCTCGTTCACATGGTCTAATGACTCTTTAATGGCGGGTACCTGAGACCTGGCGTCTGACACTAGTCCAATAAGAGCCGACCTGTGTTCCTCCACAGCGTCTGTCAGTAACAATGTTCGGTGGTCAACATGCTCTAATGTTGTACAGTCTTCGCACACAGCCGTCTCACACGGTTCACAATAATACTCAAAGGATTTGCCCTCGTGGTTAGGGCAAACCAACTGGGGTTCATGGTCACTTTCTGTTAAAGCTAGTTCACTCAGGGTGACTACATGGTGGTTATGTGGCGCCTCTGCCATTTTCTTGTGAGATTCAACACAGTTTTCACATAAATATTCCTCACATTCAACACACTTTAGCGAGGCCTGAACACGACCACTTTCACAGTAACTGCATATCTTATGTTCTCCCAGAACGTCGATAAGATTCACGATAAAGAAGTTAGTTTGGAGACCAGACACACCTTCTATAGGTAATATGGACTGTTGACGACAGATGGGACACGTCACGGACAAACTTTCTGCCGGGATGTAGGTGGCTAGACACTGCTCGCAGAACGTGTGCAGACACGGCAAAACTTTGGGACTTATATATCTCCCTAAACAGATGCCACAACTCAAAAACTGTTTGTCTATCTGCCGGACAACTGGAATGTTGTTTGCCATGTTGAAAGGCCCGCCTTCCAAAAGGGTGACCTAAAGGAAATAAAATAAATAGAAAAAATGATATAAGCAATTGTTTTTATATAATTGTTTTACATGTACCGCGCAAATGTTTCTGTTTCTATGTGATTATGTCTGGTAAACCGAAGACATGAGTGAAGAAAAAGAACACTATACCGTAATGTGAACTACATAAGGCACCAGACAGTGACATAAACTTATTGTGTCAACGAGGTATATCTTGAAAGTTTGTCATACAATTTGCTCTTTTAGAAAATCAGTAAGAGTCAAATAAAAGTGTTAAGTGATATTGTCTGCCTCTCTAATTTAATATTATAGCAGCGAGGGGGTTCACTCATATTAATGATGGGGTGACAGCCCAATGGGGGAAGGAAGAAACCACCCTAGACGCTACTGGCAATAAAACCAAGACAACACAAATACAGGTCTTTCACAGGACGTCCCACAAGGACATCACAAACATTCGGCTTCATGTTGCCCCAATGTATTATGCTTTATGTCCTTGCATATATATTTCTAAAAAAACAATCACACTGGCACAGGGATGTAGATTAATTAAAAGCGATGAACCAACTTAAGTTCTAGATAATCTCCCAAAGACAAGTTTCTTAATAAACCTTAACCTCGAATTGTGTTATGGGTAACCTAAAGACATCTCGAGAGAAGGTATTGACCATTAATATGGATTATAAAGTATTGTTAATAATGTAGCCAACAAGATATTTGGCATGGGTTAGGAATAAATCAGCCTACAATTTAGTATTTCAGAGATATGGGGATTAACCAATGAATATGTCTGTTAAAGAGAATGAGTGTTTACAACTGGTCTTGTACAGAGGGAAGTTTCGCCTTAACCTGTAGGTCCTTAAGATTTTGTTTCACTTGTATGCTATAATGAGTCTTTGTGAGAGAGGAGTAGGCATTTTAGGTACAATAAATTCGTACATATTGGCCGGTGAAAAATAGATGTGTTCAGATAAATAAAGATATCAAAACAACAGTTATAAGTGCACGTAATAAAGAAAGTATTGAGCTTTATTTTGACATATCTTTCTTCCGTTTACAAGATTTCCAAACATTCGCTTTCTAAACATAAACGACATAACTAAGAGCAGGCGCCCTGCGGTGCTTGTACTCTGTAGTGTTCTTTAACTCCCACTGAGTAGTGATAAATCTGGTCTCAATATGTACATAGCTATCAGTAGTCTAACATATTATGTCACACAAAGCCGGTTAATGTAATCTTTTCGTGACTTCAACTTGCTTTCAGTTCATAGCAAAACGCCCAAAATTCTGTTATTAACCATAAGGTATCTATACTTTCTATCAACTCGTTTTCTAGCTTCTTTTAAATTGGATTTTACTAGTTAATAAGAATACTACAAATGCTTTAAGCCTTGGTGGATAATCTAGTAAACCACAAGCCACTCTAGACACAGGCTATACCAACCGTCAACAGTCAAGACCATCATTTGGGGTACACCACAAGTTTTACAGACTTACGAAAATAGTACAGCCTGAGGCGAAATAAACTTGTGGAGGTTTACCAATACAATGCTTTTCCCTATTCATTATTTGTTTTCTGTGTTTATTTTCAATAGAGAATGTCTTTTCTTCCGACTGATCGCGTTCTTTATTAGACAAAAATTATTCAATTAAAAATTACAGTTATAACCATTTATTAACAGTTTTATTGGTGTAATGGAGATTTATAATGAGCACAAAGGTCGGGAATTAAGGTAAACTGTATGTGAGGTTTGAAGGTGAATGTCTGGCAAACGAGTGAATTAACTAGTATAGACCATTGAGGCCTGTACGTTGACACCCTCTAAGCACACGTTGACCAGCGACTCGCACGGAGGTGAGACACGGCAATGCAAACTAAACAAATTCAACTCATCAGAGAGTGAAATCCAACGACGAGCTTCTTCTTTCTTAGCAGGTAAAGATATGCCGTGCTCTCATGCAGTGATCAGGGACAAACGATAGTCGGCTTACTGCTTTAACTTTTCTCGGAATTAATTCGTGGCAGTAAAAAAAACTACTAGTAAGTTAAATACACTAACTTTTCAATAAACTAACTTTTGTAAGTTTTATCCCATGCAAAATCTTAGCATTCTTGCACCATTTCTTGATTTCAAAAATTTCTTTTTATTTCTCTTTTATAACGTTCTATCCATGCCTTTTCGACATAGGGCCAGGAAACTAACTGCCGGTGCTGGTTGAGCAATATGATCAATACCCTAGATCTAAATACCGTCTCACCTTCCTCATAATCTTGCTGCCGCTAATAGTACCAGTTAAGTGGCTCATGGACATGGTAAAAGATCTAGCAATACCAATAACACTCAGCACGATACCCCAGTCAGTTGACTAGCTTCAATTAGGAGTTCGCTAATATTAGCAAAATATATTACAATGTGTTTAAGTGTCAACTGTACGACGTATGAGGATGAGACTCCCAATGTATCAATTAAGATGGGAAATGTCCCCTTTCAAGAGCTTACCTCCATGGCGGAGTGGATATGTACAGACTTGTTTCTTATACTTTTGAAGTTTTCCATTCCAAAGATTTTCCAAGACACGCAGTAGCCTATTCAGGAAGAACATTTGAATCCAAAGATTTGTACATAAAGTCAAATAACATACAACTTAGTCCTTTTTCGATAGTGTGCAGTGATCCAATAGAATCAAATTATCCTTCCAAAAGAAATATCCGTGGAATAGAATCCAAAGTTACTTAATGTTTCTTGTAACAGACACTCTGTTCCAACGTGAAGTCTACACGATCTCGCTGTATTTCTGTTTCAGTTGAACCTACTAGTAGCCGTGTACATGTGTCAACTAGAGCACATAGGGGCACCTGTTTCAGTGGAAGACACCGCACAGTCACTTCCCCCAGAGCTTTGTATCTTATCTCATGAATAGTAATGTCCTCATTACAAAGCTACTCGAGAGCTGCCACATCCCTCCAGACTGATAAAACCAACGTTGAATAAGATCTCCCAGCGAGTGTGCACTGCGTTAACCCTATCCAATACAGTTCATTAACCCACAAAGAAAATAGGTATGTACAATACGTAAAAGAACAAGTGAAATACATAATGTAGCATTTCTGCATCAAATGGATTCCGAAAGATGTTCAACTGGAATCAGTCTAAATACTAGAATATTTTGAATGGAATTTAATGCTTGCGTGCTTCAGAGAGGGTTAAATCATGCAAAGGTAATCGCAGTTAGGTGTATTGAACAGACTGTGTTTTGTTGTGTGTCTGCCCCTGGTGTCGAGAGGAATGACCTCTCTCCATTCCATCAAGTCCATATAAACAGACAGAGAAGTGTTTTTCAATTTGCACATCCTGCCGACATGTCCGATAAACAAAAGGATGCATGCTGCCCGCCTGCTTCTTTAAACAAAGCCCACAGGTCGGGTTGTTTTACAATTTTAAGAACGTACGAGGTCGAGGCTTGTTGAGGACAATGTGGGTTTAAGTTAATCTATATTGGTAAACATTGTGACATTGTTCCTTCTTTTCTTGACAAACGATCTGCTGATATTGGCACAATTGCAGAGTTTACAAAGTTAGATAACGTTAGAGAATTACTGATGCTACTTGTCTGCTGTGTACAAATCGAACTATTTAATCTGAATGTTTGTTCTAGTTAACAGCCACTATTGCACTGACTGTATCATCATCAACTTAAAGACATAACAAAGTCCCGTTTGACGCTTTGTTAATTAAAATTAAAATATATGATTGTTGCCTGTGGTAATGAGGACGTGCTGACATCAGACTGGTAAAGGGTGTGCTCGTGTAGTGAAATGATAGTATGTGGTGACATAGAAACACAGTTGAAGATTATCTTCACCGGTGGTCGTTCATTGACTTCAGGTGAGAGAGGAATCGCTTCGCAACAGGCGATTTACATCAGCATTCACACCTGTGGGCCATAAAAGATCGGACTCTTAACACTCCATCTAACTCGATCAAAGCTTTTTATAAACATATATATATATATTTCACAGGTATTTGTAGCGATAGCTGACTGGCCATAAATTAACTGCTGTTATCAGGTCAAGTCAGTGAATGCGGGTCACACAGTAAGGCATATACCTCATCAGAGTCAGCCTCTTATAACTCATCGACATTAACAACTCGCTTTATTCAAAACCCAATGTAGATAATATCGCTCTTTTCACAAAATATATTTATGGGACAAATTTAGATATATTTCCAATGCAGAGAAGAAAGCACTATCAGAAATCCTCTCTCAACAACAGTGAGTATCATGTCACACTTTCTACCATTGATTGATTGGTGTTCTACGCCGTGCTTACTGTGGAGGGCAGTATTTCAACTATAATTGACACCAACACAAACAACAAACTGTTGTGATAAAGTTGAAAAGGTCATCTTCTTCCAGTGCTAAGTAAAGACAGCATTGTTACACCCCAAACAAACTGGCCTTAGTCAGAGTGCACACCCTTAGTATAGTCGGCTTACATAAAATACCTAGATGTATGTTGTCGTTGTTTAGAAGACGGAATCGCTCATCAGAAGATAACTTTTGGTTAACGCCAATACCGTAACAAACACCTTTTAATCGACAATAAACAAACCAGTCACCATACGGCTGGGAATATGTTATGCAATCGTCTCATAAGAAGGAAGTTATTGTGCCAATGTCGTTTTTCTTCACAATGTTACAATATCTGAAACCAGATACAATGCCACACCCGGTAATAACATACCCATACCAGGTCCATTAAAGCGCCACCTAGTCACAACATTCGGGGTGAGCACAGACCGAGTGCGCCATCGTCCCCATATACTGACAGTAGACATATGAACGCAGCTCCCAGTCACAATATAACGAGTGAGTACAGATTCAATGTACACCCAGTTGCAATATGCCGACACCAGGTCGAATGCGCCACCGAGTGACAGATGATAGTCACTCAATGAGACACAGTATAGGCTCGCTAATGTTTGAATACTTAAGTCAAGCCTTATATCAATAGTAATAAGATGTATGTCTCTTTGAATCCTGTCCCTATAAATTACGTGATCACACATTAAAGCGCCACCTAGTCACAACCTTCGGGGTGAGCACAGACCGAGTGCGCCACCGTCCCCATATACTGACAGCAGACCCATGCCATAACGCAGCTTCCAGTCACAATATAGCGAGTGAGTACAGATTCAATGTACAACCAGTTGCAATATGCCGACACCAGGTCGAATGCGCCACCGAGTGACAGATGATAGTAGGCTCAATGAGACGCAGTATAGGCTCGCTAATGTTTAAATACTTAAGCCAAGCCTTATATCAATAGTAATAAGATGTATGTCTATTTGAATCCTGTCCCTATAAATTACGTGATCACATTAGAAGCGTTTACTAGTCCTTTTACCCTGTGACAAAGACAGGCTTGTGATAGGTATACATGTGATTGAATCTGTTCCCATGCTCCTTTACTAACCTCATGTGTAAACCAAATTGAAAGAGAACAGGTGCCCTGGCGGTACAGGGGAAGAGCACGGTGACCAGCTTATTAACAGACCAGGTGTGAGTGTCATTTTACAAACGCAAAATACATTAGAGTTGTCAGATAAAGGGAACTAGGTAACTGAAGATGTGACACCTACTTCACGAGATTATCACACCGGGACGTATTGACACAACATGACTTATCCAATACAATCACATATGGGTCATTTTACTGGTGCAAATCCAATGTAAAATGCACCTCTGAAGAAGGTTATATTCCCAATCAACTTGTCCAACACAAGAGCACAAATATGATCCCATACCACTTAACTTGTTCAACTTACCTCCCGGCCGGATTTCAGTGTTTGAACTACTTGAGGGTCATGAATGAACAAAATTGTATAACTAGAAACGTTCGCCAGTTCTCGGCAATCAGCGGGCAGACGGCTAATGAATGGCATTGATCTACGCCACTAACTGTTTCTCCTATGATAACAGTCTGGACAGTTTATCCTGGCTGACTTCAACAAGTTATCTCAACGAAAGATAAACAGATAGGAAATGACACCCGAACACCAATGTTTAGCCACAACATTAGTATTTCAAATAAAAGTCAACTGTCATTAAATTGAGTAAAATTTGTGGAAATGTAGAAAAAGCCTAGACACATATATTAAGTTGGTATGATCGAGCTAAGCCGAAACGGAACCAAATCTAGTACTTTACCAACGTTATACTTATACATCACTAACAACCTGAATTTAGGAAACCATTTTTATTTAAATACAAGAACATGTAATTCAAATAATAAACTAAACAGTTCAATATATATTGTACAGTTTGGTTTGTCAGTTGTTTCTTCAGCTATATGGTAAAACAAATACAGTTTCTTCGGACTAGTTGCCATTCAATTATGTATTGCCATTATTCGAGCGCCGACTATTCACATGCACTACACAGAACATAACTGACTAAGGTGCGTGAAACAGTCCGAGAGAAAGGCACATATAAACTGGTGAGACTGTTCTAGTTTTACATCTAACTGCCCTGACTCGTCGCAAAGATGTTGTCTCTAGATTAGGCCCTTGTGGGGTTCAGATCAAGTACTTAGTTTAAATGTGTTGTTTCCAGATATAACAGACAGACAAGCGGAATTCTGATATTTTTTTTTTAAAGCATGCATGTGCCGTTTGAACCCAAGTAATCGGATTAAAATATGCAGTAACAAGAGTGGATTATGCGCATGACCACACCACCAACAAACAATTGTCCTCAGCCGTGTAAATAAGCAGTCTCTGCACATATTCACATTAAGATGGCAGTCAGTGTAATAATCAATAAGCGAGGGTGAGTCAACGCCAGGGACAGCTGAGTTGGGATGCTTTCTATTGATTAACTCCAGGGTGTAGAACACCTTAATACAGGTAACTGTCGCTGTTAGCAGCAAACATATGAATTTAAAGCCACGATAATATGTATTAGGAAAACCATAGCTTGAATTAAAACTTAATATTCAGTTTAACAAATGTCCTTGTACTGTGTAAACCCGGGCAGATTTAGGTTTCAAAGAGTACCCATGTTTTTGCCGTGCATCTCTTCATTGTGTGTTCATTTTATGTCAAATATACAATCAAACACAATATAGCCTGGTCGATTGAAATATCCAGATTATGTAATACATCCATGTTCGTAGGGGGGGTATAACACAAACCAGATGAAAATTCATGACAGTCGGGTAATTATCTATTACACGATAATATTGTTATTGCTATATGTGTAAAACACATGACATGAGTGATTTGTCTAGCTATATATGCAACATACAGGTATAAATATTATAAGATAATGATCAATGTTTTCAAGACACCCTAGCAAATGATCACTTTAAATATCACTAATTAAACAGTCATTAATATTATAACGACAGATATGTTGGAGAGGTCTGAACAAATACTGCATGAAGACTTGTGCTAGACAAGACAACCGAGGTATCAGAAATACAATCAAATTAGTATTAAATACTGAACGCATGGATTAAGTTAATTTTTGTATCTATAAGTCTATTTCTTATTTATTTTTTAATTAAAGTTACTGTCTTTGTTAACAGTAATTTGTAAGAGCATGTTAGGAGTAATTAAAAATGCACGATTCAAACTCTCGCACAGCTTTAATGTAGAACACGTACTCAGTCGAATAAAGGCTATACAGACGTTATAGATATAACCAGACGTGACTAGATGTGCATGCATACTGCCTTTACATTACATGCTGCAAGGTCTACACATTTCCATTTTGAGAATAGTCAACCATGCTTTTCGTTGTTCCACATACACGCCAATATATGCGTACATGTGTAGCCCTATATATAATAAATCCCAACCGTTCAAATGATACTATGGACACGTCACATGTATATGACAAATATTAAAGTTGATGGTAATTTGATCAATCAAACTATGGTAGAACAGAAGAACTATATACTACTACCGACTAACAATACTCATAAAACATGATGATGAAATTGTCTCACCTTGCCATGTGGTTGGTTTGGACTTCCATATTGCTGGCAGAAGAACAGAACTCACTAGCCAAGTAAATATATATGCCGGTATGTAGAGCCAGTAGTAGAAGGAATACGGACAGGCGTGCCGTTTGGAGGCAATGGAAAAGACTAGGTCCAAATCTGCTGTATCCACAGTAACTCAATAATCAGCTATCGATCGACAGTCAGACAAACCAAGCTCAATGCTGGCCGTCAGTGTATGTATGATGGCACATCCTAACAGCTTAATCGCAGCACATAAATATTCCCTTTGAACGAGTGCATAATGATGTGGTAATTATGAAACAAGCACGCCGCACAACGGAGCCCTGACTCTTGTACTGGTATATATAAACGGCTTCTCTCCAGAAGCGGTCTTTAGACCTATATGATGCCTTTAGCACATGTCACTGCATTGCTCAGCAAGAACAAGCGTTCAGCGGATCCCATAGAAATTCTCAGGTCTACACACAGGCTGTATGTAATATGTAAATTTTAACTTGTATGTGTTGTATAGTAAGAGTTATGGATGCGTGTATAGGGAAACAGCTGTTTCAGTGAGCACTTTGTATCGGGGGCATGGTTCAAACGATGAGGCTATTGACGGACTGTATGCGACATGTGCACAACCACCAACGTCCTAGAACAGTTGCAAGAAGACAAAAGGAAAATAATTTAAACTTGTCTACAAGCAAACCTCCTAGACAATAAAACAAACCACCAGTTGTTAGAAGTTATAACTTGGAAACAATACAGGCCTATAAGGTCACTGGGAAAACACATGTGGCTATACACCATACACAACCAGTCATAGAGCAGGAAATAGTAATCGCTTTTTAAATATCCCCGAATCGTAGATTGCTCAACAACACATTACTGATCTCTTCAAATGTTAAACATATGTGACGCGGACTAATACACAATGCGTGTTCACAGATATATAGTTGAAGACCAAAACGATATACACAAATATGCTATATAGCGTTTCCACGGGGTCACAGTTAGCACATTTCCCTTTCTCACGGCCACGTCAAACACAGGTATGCATGCATGCAGTCATTAAGACCAGACGGTATCACTGTGTTTTATTACTTTTGATTAAAAAATAGACATTAAAGCTCACAAAAGAAATTCCTTTTGCTTGATACATTATGTATGATACAAACATACAAATTTCCAGAATCCGGTTAAATAACGTAAAATAAACAAAGCATGGCTGTTACATTTGGCCCAGATAAAGGCACATGTCATAGCAAAAAACACAAGTATGGCTAGACCGATCGATTGATTGATTTACTAATTTAACAATGTTCACTAAGAAGTATATCATGGTTTATTAGTGACGAGGATTGTCAGATGAACTGGTTACAATGCAATGTACATAATATGCATTATTTATAGCGTAATTGACTTGAACAAATATTGCACTCAAGGTAAAAAAAAACACGCTTTACATAATTCATACAAAATATACTGACAAGAATACATTTATTAAACCACATTAAATACATTGCTCCGTTTCTCATTAGATAAACAAATTTATGTGCATACAGTTAGAGCTATCAAAGTCTTTGTCAATATTATGTCAGTTGTATTGGCGACATATTTGTTCAAATGTCTGAATTCACCCAGACGGGAGACTTGCACACATGATTTGTTTCTCAGACTTTATAAAAAAAATGTGTTTCTTCAATGTTAGTTATTCATTCTCCCATGGTTTCTCTTATAGTGACAGCAAATGAATTCTTGTCATACCTTACAACCCTGATAATTAATGTTTTCAGGTGAGAGAACAATGCTGGGTATTTGAGATACGTATGTACAATTAGTCAAGAAAATGTTCACATAATGTCCTCATTGCTCTATAAACGGAGGGTAATCGACATATGATAGGCCATTGTTCCTCGCAATGGCGGTTTACAAAATGCACGACCAAGCAGTCAAAAAGCTTAACATCAACATTATTACCATATAAACGTAATTTGTGTTATAGAAAATTAACTGAAGGTAAGAGTGTTACTATAAAGACATGTACAGTTTGTGAGACAGACTTCATCTGAATTTCTATCGATTAGCACATACATATTTCTTCTTTTTTTTTTTTAAATCACACAGGGATGTGGATTAATACAAATATAGGTCACTGCGGAACCAGGTAATTACAGCTGATTTGTTATATTATCAATCAGAACATGCCTCTTTGTTGTCACCTGTGGCCGCAGTGTATTTTTAAAATCAAGTAACCGTGTACTATACAACATATACTGTATACCATTGTTCATAAATAAAAGATCTAGCCTCGTATATTATTCATTCTAAACACAGGCACACCATTTAAATTATCATGTTAAAAAAACTCCTCAAAGGGCGGTATGATATTAGACTTGACAGAGCTGACGGTTGATGAATGAGTTGAGGCCTTAATGTGTTATTTACAATCAACCTTGAAGAGTTTTATTATTGTCTATTTCACAAATCACAGATCACATCTAATGATAAACAGAACAAAAGATAGTATTGTTTAACACACGAGTAGTTAACTGGGCTGATAAAATCACAGATTTTAACCTGAAAACTAATACGCTTATTTGAAAGGATTGAAATCATAATCTAGTTAATATTAGCTATACCAGTAATATGTTTAGTCTGTCTTTAAATACTGATCTATAAATTTAGGTATCCTCATACACTCAATTTGTTAGAATTGATTGGATTATTTATTCACAAATACATACATAAAATGATAACTGTGACAACAAAAAGAAGATTAAAAATTAAGGCACTAAATATCACTAGATAACTACGACAAATGTTATAGCTGGAATAGATTGATTGATTGATTGGTGGATTTATTGAATGATTGATTGATCGATCGATCGATTGTTGATTAAAGTCACATCGGTAGAAAATAATTAGATTGTTTGCTTGATTGGGGTTTAACGGTGTACTCAACGGTACTTCACTTATATGGCGACGGACTGTCCATTTCACACTGTTCCTTGCTAAAATACGGT
>JAVFBX010088267.1:0-16465 GCA_034783855.1 Mopalia kennerleyi | reverse complement strand
CTAAAATTATGTAATAATGGCAAATTCGTTTAACGGAATTTGGTGATTTGCAATACCATCCGTCGTCTTAACAGGAGGAAGCTAAATACCAAGTTTGAAGTTAATCGGTGAATTTGTTTTCAAGCTAGCATTTGTGACGGACGGACAGACGGACGCCGAGTAGCATTTCTAATTCCCCCCTACTATAGTAGTGGTGGACAACAAGAACCCAGCACAGAATCAAGCCAAGATCACATTCATAGTGTAATCATGTATACGTTTTCCTATATAGTTTTTGAGAACCGTTTTTGATACATAGACACAAGACCATGGTACTTATTATAATGTCAGTTTGCATAGTTTAGTTGAAAGCCTCCTGTCTATGGTAGGAGATGACATAAGCTAATTTGAAGGTTGAAAACAACCATTTCAACTTATTTACAAGTATTGTTCTTCACAATATATATTTCCGTAGATGATACGGAGGCTATATTTGCAGGGATAATTTGGTCCCAATTGTAGTCCAAGTTTGAAATTAATCTTTGAATTTGTGTTCACTAACAAAAACTATCCAACATACTTAAATAAAGAATTGAAATATCTGTCATTTTAATTACATTTGACATTTAACAAGTGCCGGTACATGCATCTGTTTTAATTGAAACGGCATTATTTCTTTTATCATAAGTCCATATGTTATGGTGGCAAAAACAATTATAACACCAACAAATGTTGTTTATTTACGGAGAAACAAAACTATTTAATTTCCTCTGCTGCGAGCAAATTCCATAACATTATTTATTATGTTAAACAGAATTAAACATTTGTTGGTTTAGTTTCTTTCGTTTTTATTTTATGATTTGTGCTTTTGCTTTCTTTCTGAAGGATACAGACATTTGGCTAAACTGTCACCGTCAAACTTCATTGACATTATGTATAGAGCTCTTGGCCTGAACCAGAACCCTCTTGTTTAGTAGTGTTATCGGTAAACTACAGTAAATTGTGCACCGTCATCGTCAGGCAAATCAGAACTGTATAAATACACCTGGACTATGCTTTGATGCCATAGAGCTGTAGCTCAATGTATTTTTTTCTCAAATCTAATTATTCTTAAATCATTTTTTTTCCACTTTATGTGGTATATTACACATTTACAACTTTTAAGCAGCGAGATTTGTCCGTAATTGTGGTTAAAAATAGAGATCCGCGGCGTCATTTCCTGGCAGAACGTTATAAAGCTGGTTTATCCCAAAGCTAGATGGTACTTGATGGTCACAAAATAGGATAAAGCTTGGGTTTGGCCTCTTAGTTTTATCATAAATCCGAGCTTCCAGAAATACAACGAATCAGAGAAATAGCATTTTATTTTTCTGCACAGATATTCTTGGAACTTTTGCTTCCAATAAAATTAGAAATTGCTAAATATAACTCCGCTTAAATGCATATCGGAAATGATCTGTCTGGAGTGTAGTGGCGTTCCAATTAACCTACTCTAATGGTATTTGTCATACCCTGTACTGACGCCCAGTTCAATTAACCAATCAGCTGTAAATAATCGTCAGATAAAGATCAACCATTAACATTACGGTAAAATCAATAGTTTAAGGTTTGTATTGATTTATAAACTCATCAGCTTGGTCTAAAAGGATTGTTGCTGATAAAAATAATTTTAGGTAAAATTATTTTGTGAAAACCGGATGAAAATCATCATATCCCCATCAGGAAACTTCCGACCCAAACTGCGGTCACTGTGTGAATACCAACGATATATTTGCTGAGAACGCTAAATTATTTTGGGATAAACCATAATCTGTCAACAGTCTGGTTTAGCGTATTGTCTTGGTCACATGATAACCGGTAGTAATTTATGCTCTTGATGAATTGCAGATTCGCACTAAAATTACGCTTTATGCAAATGTAATGGTATTGTCAATTAGCTTTGGTTAAAAAAATATTCACTGAACAGGCTATTCCCTGCATACAGATTGTTTAATAAATAAATGAATGTCATAACCTCAGGGTATGCTAATTGGAAACCTAAGGCCTATAGGCACAGACAGAGAAAAAATGAGTCAAACGTGAGTCAATGTGACAAGTTTAGCTGAGTCAGTCCCAAATGACTCATCTAAGTGAGTCAATCTACACAGCAGCTTTCAAAGTGAGTCACAGATGTGTCAGCGACCGAGCTGTTAAAACAATGACTCGTTTTCATATATAATGACTCAGCTGCCGAGTCAACAAGACCCAGAACATAGCAGTTGTATGAAATGTTTTTTAGCTTAAATTACAATTGGGTATGGATTCAAGTGCTTTCCACATGGAGGGCAACAATATCGCAGATGATTATCGACTTTAAATTGCCGCATACTTTCCCGTTAATTGAATTAAATCTTCCCAATTCCTAACAATGTAGCGGATTTCTGATAATGTTTCAATCATAATGAATGAAATTTAAAGTCTATGTTGACTCAGCGCGACAGAAACCCTGAGGTGGGACACCAGCCTGAGGTCTATATCTACCGTTAACGCCCATTAATCCGATGGGACGTGTAGAGCACCTTGCGTGTAGAGAACATAATAGGAATAAAGAAGACTATGGCTAATAATGCTAATTACAAAATATGACCCTCTTATCAACGAGAATTTTAGTAAGTTTATCTTTAATTAGACGTCTTCATGTTCCTCTGGGTTAATGTTCACTTTAATATCCTATCCCAATTGTTTCTGGAAACAAAACATGCGGACGAAACATAATTGATATTTTGCGAATGAGTAAAGTTTTCTAAGAGGCCAATAAACAAAGGCCTACAATTTGAAAATAATGTTTGAAAATATGCATAACCATTAACATCTTTACATATTTCCAAATATTAATTGGGTCGAGCAATTTCAAAACTGCCGAATTCCTTCATTATGTAGATAAACTCAGAGAGAAAAGATTTTGACAGGTCAAAATCGCCCGTTGTTTTTGGATGACCTAGGTACCCTTCGAGAGAAAATAGTGTATATTATTAGTTATTGACAAGGTATCGGGAGATGTTTCTAAAATACCCCAATTGTCTGCACAAATGAAATGTTCATACTGATCAATGTAAATGGGCATAAGACAATGTTTATACTCCAGTGATCAAAGTGAAAGGGCATAACAAAAAACATCCCTAAAGCAGAAAGAAGGAGCAAATTAACACGATTCTAATATTTAAGTGTTCTTATACAAATATGAGTGTTGATCCCTATATAACCGGTAGATCTTAAAGATGTGTACTCCTTTTGTGTAGGCTATAATAGGTATCGCTGAGCGATAATTACAGGTAAACAAATAAAGAGACCCAGGAATGAGATGACTTTGCAACTATAAAATCGTGTAATATCCAGATATAAGCCTCTGTAGACAGTATTTCTTCCAAGAAACTGGATTTTGTCAATGGTGGCGCATTATCATTGTTTGTTACTGTTTCTACCTTTTACAACTAAGTATATTGTTTACTATCTGTTCCAAAGAATCGTGATAATCAGCTCCATAGCGGCCTTAACATATCTAAGTAGGCTACTGCTTTGCGGATGAGACAAAGAGAGTAGATGGTATGGGTAACAATATTTGTGGCTTAGCGGAAACTAGGTTGGCATGTGCTCAGGCAAAAATTGAGTTTAAATTACGCTGCTGTAACCATTTTTTTTCAGTCGATTTGTTGTACTGGCAGTCCAAATTAACTTGGTCAGGACAAACTAAACTAGTAATATTAAATTTTTAGAAACACACGGAAACCCGCTAACTATTTAATAAGGGATAAATATTTGCGAATTGTACTGAGTCATGAATAATTCGTTAAAAATATAGGTGTAGGCTTTGGACGCTCCCGGAGTGTTTAATTCTTATTTTTGCTATCATGTTTTTTTCACTACATATTGCATCAGTACTGTGTTTAATTAAATGTATGTTACTGTTGTAGTTCTTATAATTACTCAATGAACCATTAATGTTGCTCGACATATTTACTTACAGAAACATGACGTTTTCCTTTTTTTGGTTTCGCCTTCCTTTTCTCTGTCTTGTCAGTCGTCTTATCAGTCTGCTTGTCCCGCCTCCCTGCCCCTCGAGGAGTTCGAATTTTATGTTTGCCAACACTGTTAGAAAGCATTGACAGCAAGCTTCCGTCTCCCTGCGGATTCCAGATTTTGGATCCACCGTCGCTCGCTTTTGTGAAATACTGATTGATTTCTCTAGGAAATTCCGCATCTTCCTCATCATCCTCATCCTCCGTATCGCTTTCGGCCTCATCCTGTTAACATAATATTTTTATTTTTTTATTAATCTTATTTTAAAAATCCCTTTGGCATACTCTGCAACACAATGGGTTTTATAGGCAATCGTTGCTTGGTGATGGATATTGATATACTGTGTCTTTTCATAAAGCAAGACTTATGCCTGCAAACAAAATCTGAGGAATTACATGTAGCTCGGTACAAATGTCAATTGGTATCACAAAAATCATTGAAAGCAGAGAAAAACAAATCTGGCTTGTAGGCCCATTGCTCAAGTTAAACCATGCTATTCAAACATTTGGATGTCCGTTAGTTATTCAACTGAAATGTAGGCTTAAACATAGAAGTAAACATGGTTTGAATCCCTGTTTCATAAGATCGATGGGGCCGCCAAGTTTGACCTAAACTATTCGCCCCTGCCATGACTATTATCTTGGACCAATATTAGAATTGGTCCCCGCTATTATATACATCGTAAGGTAACACACTGAACGTGAATGAAGCTAAAATATCAGACATTCGCCAAGAGAAGACAAGTCTTTCTTTCAAATGCATTCGTACTGTTATTATGGAGGAATGTTTCTTAAACATTATTGAAAGCCGATTTATTTAACCAAGAGTTTATAAAGAGCATTACGTAACGGTCAAAACTATTACCAAGGGAGATAATTAATTCTCTTTAGTACAACACACATTCACTGAGGTTATCAGTTGCCGATTTATTTAGCCACGCAGTATGAAGTTTTGTGGGGAGATATGTAAATTGTCATGACGCTTTGAAACTATTCCAAGTCTGATATCACAAGTTATTCTTTATAATACGTTCTATCAATTTTTGATCATCAGAGAGTTTCTTTTTCCCTTATTTTAAACATTCATCCAAATAGTAATCCAGTTATTTCACAAGTAACGCTTAAAATAGTTATCAGTTTTGGACGTGATGGTCGCGTTCTGCACTCATTCGCGTTTCCATCCGCGAGTGTATGCGAACGATGTAAATTATCGGGAAAGACGCGAATAATGAATACATAGTTTAGGAATTGATTAAAAAAAAGGAAATATTGCACTTTTTCATTAAACAGTGATTTTACAATCGATGCGTACAATAAACATTTATTATAACGGCAAGAAAAACTCTCTAGATATCTTTTTTCGAGTTTTTTTTCATCAAAATTGAGGTTCGGGTTCTAGGTTTGTTTATTTATTTGTTTCAATTGGGATTTAACGACATGCTTAATGTTTCATTCACAAGCAACCAGTCCAATGGGTGAAGGAAATCACCATCGACGCCACTGGCAACAAATAAAGACAGTTAAGGCAGGACAAATACTGGAAAAGCACAGGACGTAATAATAACCAATTAATAAGTATATCACTTAACACGGCTATGTACCCCGACAACCATAGCCACATTAACACAGCTAGCAAATGACAAATGTTTTCTTCGTTGGACAATTGTCCCTCCTGCATCAGTGATCAGAATCAATAACAATATCCTTAAAGCATTCTTAGTTTAGCCAGATAACACCAGTATTCGTGCAACAGTAAAAGTGTTCTTTACCAAGACCATTTTGTTGTTTGTAACTGTCCTGTTAGGTTTACGCGTTATATATGGATTCTTGCGCCTCGAAAAGTAAACGAACTGTTGTATCATTGTCAACATTTTCTGAGTTAGAATCTTTTTTTTTTTTGGCCAAAATGTCTGTCACCGAAAGAAGTATGATACTGTTAAATACATATTTTATAAACAAATATATGAATAACTTAAGAGCTTTACAGAGATTTGTGTCTGAAGTTTTATCTGGAAGTTGAGATGGTCTATTGGATTTAATCAACCGACATCCATGTGAAAGAGTGATTTATTTGTGTAAAAATCTAATTGTTTTCGATACATTAATACAATCTTTATATTTATTTTTTTCTACTCGGGAATCTATATTTACGCTAAGCCTAGTCAGATAAGGCTCGCTATTAAAACTCTGAAACATAAATTGTAAAGGAATTCCAAGTTAATTTATGTACGCTTAACTAGGTATAAGTTGATGATAGCACTATCTCGAGACAGATACAATCTTAGATGCATGGCTCCAGGCACAAATACAAAGGCGAAGATAGATTGATAGATGATATAGAAACTACACTATTAAACATATGAAGTTACATTTGTTTTCAGACTGCAGTAGATTCTAAGTAGAAAATGGGTGAAAATACATTCGGTCCGAAATGGGGAATAACTATTAACGAAAACTATAAAAAATAAATAAAAAAAAAAACCTTCTACCGAATAATTTTTTTTGATACTTGTCAACGGTTCGATTGATAGGCTCATTAGGCCTAAAAAGTTAGAAAATGTAAACGTACCTGAGTGTTGGCTAGCAGTTTTTGCGAGTACTCGTCATTGTAAGGGTTTCGTGAACAGTGGTCTCGCACGGCAACTCGCAATGCTTCCACTTCCGCGCGCAATGAAATAACTTGGCAAAATAGTGCCAGTAATGTAACAACCAAGGCGGAAAATGTCAGACAGCTGAGAAATAAAGTTTTAGTGTTGTATTCACTGGCTGAAAATGAGGCCATATTGACAGCTTCATGAGACTAGTTGAAAAGCTGTGATTGTTTTAAGCGGAGAGATCAGAGGGATGAGACTAGCATCTTGATACAGACGCTGATATAACCTCATGCATGGTAACCGCCTACGTCCGTCCCCTGTCAGCGACAACTTGGGTTTTCCCCGCAGACATCGGAACAAAGTTCTTAAAAACATTCGCGCTGCTTCGCGGGTCTTGTATTCTGTAATATGTACACATAGACATGCGCACTAAATTTCAAGTCTGGTAGTTTAGATAAACGTGTGACCGCACTGGCCTCATTGTACGTTAATCGTGTCAACATTAACCACACCCCCTCTTATCTCACATGCCAATCAAAATTCAAAATCACATATATGAATATGTAATGATTTCTTGGAAGCCATGTATTCCGAGAATGTAATTGAAAAGTAGTATTAACTATGTCAACTTAAACAGCGGCGGGAATGACTGTGGTGTACGTTATAAAACATATATATTTATATCTAAAATAGAATTATAAAGTTAAACTATGCTGGGTTATCAACTATTCTTAACTTTAAATTTTTAACCAACGTTTAGTGATAAATATAAACCCTGTCTTCGAACATCTTCGTGCCAGAAACTGTTTAATATCCTATTTTATGCAAATTTGAGGAAAAGCTGAAAATTCCTGTCTGACCTATTTTTATAATTGCCTTGGAGTTTTTCAATATAAAAGATGTACTAACTATATAAAAGTAAAAAGGGCTGTAATGTTATAAATACATTCGACATGTAAAATTAGACAACAGTTTACGCTCACTGGGATTTCTGGGTATCAACAGTTTCTGGTTATATGTATTTGTTCTCTTCTTAATTTACATCCGTCTAAAAGGTAAGTAATCGTCGCATACGATATTTATCTTGTAGTCAAAATTGCACACAATTACAACTTCCGCGGCATTATTACGTAGAAACTAGATGTTAAAATTAAAAGCGGGTTTTCTTAATTTGCGAATAGGGTTGTTAGTATTGACAGGAAGGAAGTATTTGACCTATGACCAATGCGTTTCATAATTGTGTCAATCATTCTAATTCTGTCTACAGACAGTTCGCTATTTTGTCACTATGACCTGAAATGATCCGTCAACTTTAACGGCTCTGATTTTAATATTAGGCTTGGGAAATAATCTGGAAGTCCGCAACTGAAACCTCATTTAGGAGGGGGGACCCGAATTCCCACGTCTATCCAATTGCCCTACTTAGTTCTATCAACAGGTTCTTTCTTGTAACAGTAACATGGGATTTAGCATTTTGTTAAGTCTATCGGCAAAGGGATAGCACATCCATGTAGTTGATATGTCATTTTGTTGTTATTTGCGTCTCGTCATGGTTCTCAACAAACCCAATCAGCAAATCAGTCAATTAACCAACCAACCAATCAACCAACCAGTCATCTCACCAATCAACCAACCAGTCATCTCACCATCAACCACGTAGTCAACCATCCGGCCATCCAACCAACCAGTCATCTCACCAATCAACCAGCCAGTCATCTCACCAATCAACCAACCAGTCATCACACCAATCCACCAACCAGTCATCTCACCAATCAACCAACCAGTCATCTCACCAATCAACCACATAGTCAACCATCCGGCCATCCAACCAATCTAAGTGCCCCCCCCCCCCACCAGATTATGATATCTACCATAATTTTATTTTTTAAAAATCCCAATTCCTAATTGATACCTGCTGCTATTCCTGACGTTCTTTTTCTATTTTCTTTTTATTTCCACAAGCAATTCACATACTAGTAATATCTTCACGGTTATCCAACGACCTAAACAAACTCCCATCAAATCTGTCACATTCACAGTTTTGTTTATAGATGCGTACATATGCTTGAGAATATGGAGTACCACAATTACGAAATAAGCCCCCGCCCTCATCCCACTGTGTTTTAAGGCAGTCAATTCACAACCGGAGACTCTATAAAAGCCACTTCAAGTGCAATAAACGGTAGTTAGTAGCGGCTCATATATTAAATAAGTTGACAACAGTCCTTCGGGAATTTCGTAAACACAAACGTAAAGATTAACATTTGCTGACTCATCCTTTAAAAGATAATTATAACCCTTTCTTATAGCTGAGTACAATATGTATACTAATCTACATTTGCGCTTGTTTTTTAAAAGCAGTACAGCAGAAGTTTATCAAGCAGAAGTATGAAACCAGCCATTACTTAGTCTCTAGGGTATTGTGAACATGAATTGAATCGGGAATTATGGATAAATCATGCTGAAACTATTTCTACCGCTTGCCAAGGGTTATATTCAAACTGCGCGAAACGAACGAGATCCCCCGTTTCTTGTGCAATTTCAATGGCACTATGAAAGTGACAAAACCGTTGAGACAGGATATCCCTATGATTTTGGTTGTCATGAAATTAACTACCATGGAATGCACTGTCATGAGAGTAACTACCAAGAGATTAACTGTAAGGAGATAAACTGTTGTGTGATTTACTACAATGCGATTGACAGTCATGAGATTAAATGTTATTATATCGGTTGTCATGAGATTAACTGCCATGAGAATGACTGGCATGAGATTGACTGTTATGAAATTATTTGTCATGAGAATGACTGCCATGAGATTGACTGTTATGAAATTAACTGTCACGTGAATGACTGCCATGAGATTGACTGTTATGAAATTAATTGTCATAAGAATGACTGCCATGAAATTGACTGTTCTGAAATTAACTGTCATGAGAATGACTGCCATGAGATTGACTGTTATGAAATTAATCAACTGTCATGAGATTGACTGTAATGAAATTAACTGCTATAAGAATGACTGCCAACGCATTGATTGTTATGAAATTAACTGCCATGGGATTAACTGTTATGAAATTTATGAAATCGCTATTAGATTAGCTGTCATAGGATTGACTTCACAAGAGATAAGAAGACAAATCTGATTTTTAGAGCAAGTAGAAATGCACTGAACACAACACCTCCTATATGTTACGTCCTTGACACATACATGTGTAATGTGCAGACTATAAACATAGTAAAACACCGTGCTAAATAGAGCAACAAACCGTCTGGCCACGGTGTTACAGATAGACGCGATAAGAGACAAGATAAACACGGCCATGTAAGCCTTTAGGGCGAACAGCGGTAACCGGTCGTTTCTTTAAGCTTCACCTGTCATTGCTCCCCCATCGAATGATAGAGAACATTTTGTTGATATTTGGTCTGAAAACATAACGCCTCGCTTTGTGTTTAACAATCTTTTAAACCCTTATACGAAATCTGTGACAGCAGGAAATATATTTAACTCTTGAACTACATTGATAAGTGTGTATTTTAAGCGAAAACCAGGTCACCGAGAAATCACCTTGCACAATAACATAACACAACTCGATGGATTTCAACTTCTTTATTTATTATCGGGCAACGTTTCGGCGCAGATACTATCACCTTTCTCAGGATTTTAGAAGCAATAGCAGTAACATAACACGATTCGATGGATTTTAACTTACATTTATTAATGAGCAACGTTTCAGTGAAGATACTAGCACCTTTCTCAAGCGTTTAACAGCATTAACATAACACGATTCTATGGATATCAACTTCTATATTTATTATCGGGCGACGTTTCGGTCCAGATACTAGCACCTTTCTCAAACTTTTAGAAGCAGTAGCATAAACATAACACGACTCGATGGATTTCAACTTCTATATTTACTATCGGGCAACGTTTCGTTGCAGATACTAGAACCTTTCCCAAGATTTTAGAAGTAATAGCAGTAACATAACACGATTCGATGGATTTTAACTTATATTTATTAATGAGCAACGTTTCAGTGAAGATACTAGCACCTTTCTCAAGCTTTTAACAGCATAAACATAACACGATTCTATGGATTTCAATTTCTATATTTATTATCGGGCAAAGTTTCAATGCAGATACTAGCACCTTTCTCAATCTTTAGAAGTCGTAGTTTTAACAAAACACGATTCCAGTGATTTTAACTTCTATATTTATTATCGGGTAACGTTTTAGTGCAGATACTAGCACCTTTTTCAAGCTTTTAGAAGTCGTAGCTTTAACATAAAACGATTCTATGAATTTCAACTTCTATATGTATTATCGGGCAACGTTTAAGTGCAGATACTAGCACCTTTCTCAATCTTAAGAAGTCGTAGCTTTAACATAACACGATTCTATGAATTTCAACTTCTATATCTATTATCGGGCAACGTTTCAGTGCAGATACTAGCACCGTTCTCAATCTGTAGAAGTCGTAGCTTTAACATAAAACGATTCTATGAATTTCAACTTCTATATTTATTATCGGGCAACGTTTCAGTGCAGATGCTAGCACCTTTCTCAATCTTTAGAAGTCGTAGTTTTAACATAACACGATTCCAGGGATTTTAACTTCTATATTTATTATCGGGCAACGTTTCAGTGCAGATACTAGCACCTTTCTCATCTGTAGAAGTCGTAGTTTTAACATAACACGATTCTATGAATTTTAACTTCTATATTTATTATCGGGCAACGTTTAAGTGCAGATACTAACACCTTTCTCAAGCTTTTAGAAGGAGTAACATAAAACGATTCTATGAATTTCATAGAATCGTTTCGGTGCAGATACTGGCACCTTTCTCAAGCTTTACAAGCGGTAGCATTAACATAACATGATTTTATGGATTTTAACTTGTATATTTATTATTGAAAAATGTTTTAGTACAGATACTGGCACCTTTCTCAAGCTTTGGAAGTCGAGGTTTTCACATAACATGATTTTACGGATTTTAATTTCTATATTTATTATCGAACAATGTTTCAGTGCAGATACTGGCACCTTTCTCAAGTTAGAATTGTGTTATGTTACTGCTACTGCTTTTGGATGCCATGGAAACAAAATCCTGTTCATCGTATTTGAAAAAGTCCAAACCTAGGTAAATATTTCATGTAGACAGATTTGGACTTTTCAAAGCAAACATGTCGCGAAATCTACATATACTAAAATGTATGTATTTATTCATAATAATTTATTATAAGAGGAAATGGGCAAATTGTTGGATGATATGTTGATAAACGTGTAAGCTGTAGTGACTCTCCATCTAAATTGATATTTACGCTGTCTATAGTAAAACCATTGATTGTCAACTTAACCCCCTTTTTATTACTGGAAAAAAGGAAAAAGTTTCATATTACTGGTTGACAGGCCCACGGTAACATTAGACGTTATTTAACCACTGGTGGCGGGGGCAAATGAGAGGCATACGCATACTGGGCAATTTATTGTTTGCCTGAGAAGTTTTTCCACCAGATCAATTATTTATAGTGGTTCTTTTTACGTTGCTTACTCACAGGAGCTGTGAAAAATGAGGCGAGGGTCCAGGGGTCCTCGAGTTCTTCACTGCCACAGATGTGTGTTTTTCTCCCCCTTACATGTATAAAACTAATATTTCTCCCAGACAAGTTTCTTAATAGATCTTAATCTCCGGTTATTTAGATTTGTGTGTCTCTTGTGAGCTATTATAATAATTATTTCTAATATGGTTAACTATGAGTTTTGATGTCAGTCTTCATCTCATTTTTTGGCCATTGAATCCGCGTTTTAGATCAGATCAGTTTATTTGTACTGTTTCTATGAACTTGCTGACTACAGACGCTGTGAATACTTGTGGGTGGGTATGGTGGCGTTTGAGTTGTCTATAGGGGATGGTGGACTTCTCCTGTTATTATTTGATCTAAACGGTTTCAAGAACCAAGTCTATACATCTTTCTTCTCGGACGTAAAGTCAGATAAAGTTTATCTCAATGAAAAACTAACTTAGACAATCTTTTTACAAATAGCTAATATTTTTTTAATAATTAATGTATAGGAATGTATACTTGTTTTCATTGCAGGGGGGGGGGGGGACTGGGGGATGGGGGGTCAGGAGGGGCAAATGCACCATCTTGTCTCCCGTGGTGCCGCCACAGTATTTAAGTTAGACTGTTTCCAAAGTGTTTTTATCTGTTTATTTTAAATAGAGTAATGAAATCAACATTACGATGCTCTTATCAACCAGCTGTTTTGTAAGGGGCAGTATATCAAGACAAGAAAATGGCCAGCCATGTTATTATTGCTTGTATTCTAAACAAGAAAGGCACAAATCTATTTAAGTGTGCTACCGTATATAACGCGCGATTTTTGTGTAACTGTGCTTGTTTTTCTGTGTTTATTGGGAATCATAGTCAATTAATATATCCAGGAATCAAACGGGACCATTTCGTATTGTACAAATATTTCACATCGATCACAAAGAGTTAAACGTAAAGGTGGGGAAGGTGTTGCGGGGTCAAATCAACCAATCAGCGTTCTTGGGATGATCTTTGCTTTAGAACCACGCCTTTTTGTCCACGAAAGGGCGTGATTGTGATGGTAAAGTTGAACTTAAAGGGGTTAAAGTTTGCGACAACTACCTGACAGGGTACGCCGTTGATAACATGAAAATAGCAAAAAAGTTCGTGATTTCGACTTGAAAACCAGTGTGCCGATCAGTCTTTTTCGCTTATTATCACTATGTACCAAAGTATAATAATAATTAACATAAAGGAAATGTATGCAAACTGCATCACGGTCGAAAGGCCAAGCTGACGCCCATGGAAAAGGCGTGTCTAAAATATGATTGACATACAAAATATGTCCATGATCATTGCAAGATGGTGGCCATGGGGGTCGGTGAACTCGGAACTGGTATTCCTCACTAAACTGACCAGCGGACTAGCTATTCTGTCGTATATGTTTGTACTCGTTATTTAGATTTATTGTGCCGCTATAATTTTAATTCCACTTAATGCTTCTTGGTATGAGATAATGTGATTCACTATCACTTATTTCATGCAGGTAAAAAGACTTCCTGAATTTCAGGCAGTCTTTGTGAACACTTTTGGAAACACGTGTTATGCGTTTTTAATTTCTGTCAGACCCATGACAATACCTCGGTAAATTTGCATGGACCGATTTCTTACCTGAAATAGCCTGAATTTTTCTTATTATTCTTGTTGCAAAAAAAAAAAATGAAAAAAAAAAAACCCCTCGCTCACAACAACAACAAATATTAAAGGGCTTTGATGTTACTAAACCTGCTATGTTAACATCTGTATCTTCAGTTGCCAAATCCCTCACACCAATCAACGCCTTGTGGACATGGGGAATAACTCGATCTGGTGCATGTTGGTCTGGAAGATTTTCCGGTGGGATATTGGCTTTCCCAAACCTATTATAGCCAAGCATTCTACCTACAAATAAACAAAGGATCACAGATTTTCGACAAGACGAAGTGAGTATATTTACCCTAACTGTTATGTTCAGCGACTTAATACGTATTTACCGTTAAAACTAATTCAGAAGCAGTGTTTTAACAGAGATTTCGAAACCCATTTATAATTGTATGCATTTCATAATGCCATGAAACTTTTTTTTTAAATTTCCGCACTATCCGGATAAAAAGTCCAACAGCGAATGGCTTAAGGTCTTGTTGGACCCCTTGGTTGATTTTATATTAAGACCGTATTAATTCTGAATAACGTACAGATCATTTTGTATGTATTTGTAAGCTGATTTATTCCTAGGTTGCCCATAAAGCAACTCGAGATTAAAGTTTATTAAGAAACTTGTCTCGGGGAGTTATCTACAACATATGAAGATTCGTCGATTTTAATTGATCATCATCCCTGTGACCGTGTGATTAGTTTTTAGAAATATGTATATATCTCAGTGGAGGTAAGCACTTTTTTCTCAATAAAAAAACTATCTTATAAATATATTTGTGGAAAGTTTGGATTCTCATGATTACAATGATGAGGGCTGGATTAAGATCAAATACCTTTACAAAATTGAAATTAAATTAACATCGGCAGCAAAACAATATATTGAAAATTTAAAATCTTTGATGTTTAGGACAACAAATGTATATATTTGATGAAGTCCAATTGTCACGTTGAAACTTATTACAAAGTGTTTTATTTTCAATATAAATCATTTTCAATAGAAAGTAATAGGGTAATTTTTTTTGCGCTTTATTTTTCTGGATGAAATAATATTTTAGAAAACAGTTTTAAAAATCTTTTTGATGCCCACATTTTCCTCTTTGAAATGCGGCCAGTTGAAGATTCAAACTGAAGAATTATTTATATGAATTTTTAATTAATTCGTTAGTAATATGTTTGAATGCTTAATTTTTAATTCAGGGATGGAAACAGTCGTGTATGTTTTCTGCCAAAGGGGTTCAAGGAAACCTAAATAATTTAAATAGATTACGTTAGCAAAAGACAACATTTTCTATATATCTATATTATTCCTGAACTGATGCATCTGTGCTCCTAAACCTGCTTTCTAGCACATAATTATGCCTACCTTTTCCTTAATTTCATACATTCGGGCAAGTTCCTTAACTATGTTGATTGACCCGGCAAAGTTTTAAAATGCACTGAATTTTTTCGACATAGTCTACTGTTAATAACATTTATCTGATTTGCAGTGGCAATCGTTTCAAATTAGCACCAACGAATTCAGTCAAAAACTTCTTCTTAATGAAATTGTATTATTAAAAAACAATTCAGGTTTAAATATAGGCCTAGGTCTAGCAAAATACTGTACACGTACTGAAATTTTTGAAATTGTGTTATATGATTATTGAAGCGTTTTGACCAGTCAGATTGTTATAATTTAGCTAGGTTTATTAGCGAAATATGGTTAGTTTCAAACATTGGAGCCAACCATATTTGTAAACTTAGATGTCTTGTATAATGGGTTTATCCAAATGATGGCCTCGATGTGTTTATGTTTAAAACAATAGTTGTGATTATGCGTCCCGATACAATGGTGGTTTGGGTATTTTTTAGGAAAATCTTTACCTAAGCTCTAAATTATCTCGTTAAGCTGAGAGTTCGGCATTCACGATAGCCTTATTGTGGCCAGCACCTTTCGAGTCGCTCGAATGTGAACCAATCAACTACCAGCTTTTTGGAAAATGTGAATAATTAGTTTTTCCGGAGTGACACCACGTAACCCAAATCCTTTTACATATATCTACGTCATTTTCCGGATGCACCATTGTGTACGGCTATTACAACATTTGATTCAAACCGTCGCCGTCTTACCTCCATGACTTGCGTATACACCGCTTGGTCATAAACCAGGACCAATTTATTTGAATGTAGTGTTATTCGATAAGTTACCAAAACTTTTGCTATCGTTGCCAGGCAAATCATAGCTATATAAATACACCGAGACTATGCTATGATGTCATTCAGCTGTAGATCAATTGACTTTTTCTTTACTTACAAATTAATTGAATCTTAAATCAAAAAATTGTTCCGTTTTATGTTCAATTTAATGTTGACCCACATTCTCCTTTTTCCTCAGATTTAAACAGCTGAACTTTTTGGTAACTGGCTAAAAGTAAAGCTCGGCCCGTGACTTCCTGGTAGATAGTGATGGCGCAGGCTTATCCCAAAGAAGCAGTCAACGTTCTCAAGCGAGATGGTATTTGATGGTTACAAACTGCTATAAAAATACACATTTGTGACCCGGCATAGCAAAATGAGTCGGAAGTCGCAAACGAACATTTCGATATACAATGCATTGACGGTCAGTA
>JAVFBX010088156.1:0-16467 GCA_034783855.1 Mopalia kennerleyi | reverse complement strand
GCAAAAATGTACTTTTTCTGCAAAATATTTTTTTCTGTTAGTTTTAGAAAAACATTATTTACTTATTATTGTTCCTCAGAAAAAAAGCATTCAGAATATATGTACATGTGTTACAAAATTCACAGTAGTTTAGAAGTAAAACGGCGAAATGTAAAAACACCCTGAGGGGGGGGTTAGAGTATCCTTAATCTTATAAATAATTTAATGGCGTTCATATTTGCTTGTGATCTTGTTAGGTGTTATAAATGAAATGTTGCAATGACGACCATGTTTTGTGGATTTTATGAAAAACTCAAATAATCCAGGTTCACATTACATAAAAAGGCGGCTTTCATAATTTTGTTCAGAATGTGGAGAAATGCAACCCCATTGGTCGTCTTAGCAGACGGACGCTATAATCAAAGAATTATATTCAATTGGAATCTGCTTTCAAGTTATCGTCATCACAACAAGTCAGATATAGACGGACGGAAGCTGTTCTTAGTACCAGCCCCCGCCCCCACCTCGAAGGAAACAATACCACTTAACTGCAATGAATAATTATATATGCTCAATGTTTATTTACGGTTTTTAACACCATACATTGCAACAAAACATAGTTTGAAATTGTCTTCGGATACTTGCACTTTTTTTCAATTATATTTTACAATCGCCACGGGTACATGTGAAAGTCACAACAAAAAGTAACTTTTATTAGTTTCACAATAAAAACATGTACGTACACATTGAGAAAACTGTGATAGAATTGTCCTCTTTTGAATCCATTCGGTATCCATAAAAACAAAGTATGCATAATATCCTGAAATATTTAGAACAACAAGAAAATATTTTCACGAAAGCTGGAAGAACTTAGAGTATCTTAAAGTTATGGCACACATACAGAGTGTTTCGATCAACCCTACGAGCTTTGCGTGAACCACTAATTTCAAATACTTTGGTAACTTTCACATCGATCATTGGTTCAGAATATTTGCTTATATTTGTGAATTTATTAATGAATATGAATGAATGTTTGAGGCAGGAAAACTTTTTTCTGGGCCTCTGGTTCTGTACATAACTTGTCTGGTAACTAAAAAAGACTTATATACCTCGGGATACATTGTTTAAAAAAGTAAATCTAGCACATACAACACAGTAAATTCTGCATATGTCTTTGGCAAGGCGTTTTATCACTACTATCTTTATTATCAGAAGTCTATTTACTAGAAACATGTAACTGCCATATAGTAATGTCCACGGCATTGCAGACCAGCAAGAAATGGTGACGTCACATTTCAGACATGTATTTTTAGTTGTGAGGAACTCCGGCTAATTTCAGAAGTTTATAGACTTTTGCTTTTATACATATGTTGAATTCTTTTTCACATATATGAAATTCTTTTTTTATTTATTTTTTTAATTCAAGTTGTCATCGAATCATCAATGTAAATTCGATCATACGTTTCTATCACATAGCAATTATTGACGCACTTATCATTGAAACCATACAATTAATTCATGCAGCAAAAACATTTATCATATTAACCAGTTTTGTCAGACTGTTGCTATGCATCTTGGGATTTAAATCCTCACCTGGGCAATTCTACCATTAAGTATAGCATAGAGGAAACCGGACCTTATTATACACTTTCCAATGAATAATCTGTTTATTTCCGGAAGCATTTCATGGACATGGGATCCTGTACACGTTTGGAACTGGTTTTATGCCTTACAGATTTACTAAATGTAAAAATATATGTAAGTAACTGATGAGGCCTGTGCGTATGTCCTATTGCACGTTCTGTCACGACATACAAACAACCCCCATTGGGGATCGAACCATATATGCAAAGAACGAAGATATTGAGAACATAGATATGAAATTACGTTTGAATGTTAGTTTCCTCAGCACCCTTATATACAATCATTGACTCGTTACAACTTCGCTGAGCTCACAACACGATATCCTGTTCTTAGTCTGTCCGACGTGTTATAGTTTATCCATCCACCATTATAATATTATTTTTATTTCGTTTCCTACGGAGGTTTAAAAAAGGACAATGTTACTTTTCTTTGATTTACAATTTTTTTTTTAAATTTCTACTTAAGTAGAAATATTTTCACCTCAGGAGATATAGTTTCTTCTCAAGTTAAAATATTTCTACTGGAGTTAAAATCTTTATACTTGAGTAGAAATAATTTTCTCCTCAGTGGAAATTAATTTTACTTGAGTTAAAATATTTTCACCGCAGTGGAAATAATTTCTACTCAAGTTAAAATATTTCCACTTAATTGATCGATTACTTTTTAATTTATTGTCCCAGGTTGTTTTGGACGGGTTATCAATCCACACTTGGCTGTATGTCTTTTCCAGCCGATCAGCAAGCCTGTCGCATTGTTTACACATTCACAATGGATGAAAACAAAAACTACTTTAACAAGAATAGAAATAATATCTACTTAAGTAGAAACAATATCTACTTAAGTAGAACTATTTTCACTTGAGAAGAAATTATTTCTACTTACGTGGAAATATTTTAACTCGAGTTGAAATTATTTCTACTAAAGTAGGAATATTTTAACCCGAGTAGAAATTATTTTCACTGAGGTGGAAATTATTTCTACTTAAGTAGTTGAATTGATATCTACGCAAGTAGAAATATTTTAACTAGAGTTGAAATTATATCTACTTAGGTTGTAATATTTTAACTCGAGTAGAAATAATTTCAACGTTGATAAGAATATTTTAACTCAAGTAGAAACTATATCTACCGAGGTGAATATATTTCTACTCAAGTA
The DNA here is from genome assembly GCA_034783855.1 of Mopalia kennerleyi. Taxonomy (NCBI): domain Eukaryota; kingdom Metazoa; phylum Mollusca; class Polyplacophora; order Chitonida; family Mopaliidae; genus Mopalia; species Mopalia kennerleyi. The sequence goes on along the minus strand of JAVFBX010088156.1, from coordinate 13,689 downwards.
GAAATTTAAAAAAAATAATGGCAAATCCCACAAAAAATAATCGTGTCTCTTATAAGCCACCGTAGGACATGCTCTTATACATTCTTAAATATAATCCAGTCTCCTTCCTACTCGAGACATAATAAAACTCTCGCGACAATACGATTGGCTCTTTTAGTGTTCTGCATAGTTTACTATGAGCATGATCTCCCTTTGCTAACAATGATATCGAAGAGTTACGGGACTTGAATTACGACCACAAACTCAATTCACTCGATAAGCAATGAGTTCAAAAGTTACATTTTTCAATCCTAGTATCATGCGAACGGAATACACCGGTCGTGAAATCGTGTTTACGACTCGTAACTGTGATTCCGAATACTTCCCCTTCTACATAGGCCTACGTGCATAAAATGCGGCATTAGTGGTGATTATGGCGGCTTGCTAGCGCACCACTAAATCTCAGAAGAAATATGGTTTGGGCAGACATGGAAACATTAGATAATTTGTCGATATTCTTTATGAGTCAAGTTGGTTGATTGTCTTCTTACGGCGTTTTTACAACACGCAAACACTGTTGGCAAAGGAGGCAATTTTGATCTTTGAAATAATGTCCTCTATCGCCACAAACACTTTAAATGACGTCACATACATTTAGCCGTTGTGACGTACCGGTAACTAGAAAGACTACAAATCTCGACAGTTTTGACGTCAGAGGTCCGCCTGCAACGCACCCTTTCGGACATTTCTAGTCTCCATTTACGTTACAAAGCAAATCAACAGACTCACTGACATCCTGACATCCTGTAGCAGGTCCGGGTGTTCTATATAAATGATGTCACGACAATCGTCGGTCGTCTACAGACTGTTTACACTAGTACCCTGTTCCATATGTCGTTTGTTGCCTCACGGACAACAGATATGGCCTAAAAATCTCGGTCAAATTCTGGCCGCAAATTTGTCGAGATCAATGACCCTTAGAACAGTCATTAGGTAAGCTCACTAACCTTAAACAAATTCATGGGTTATCCAAAAGTTTAATTAGCATATAGTTTCTTGTTCCACCAAATTTTCGCACACAATATCCCATCTGTGCAGTTAACAAAATAACAATCAATCGACTAAACGTCGCGAGATTATCCTTTACGTGGTATCGTCACGGCAGCGGTGGTTGATGTATGAATGAACTCCAAAATGGCTCATTTGTTCGCCGGAAGCCTGTTTACCGCCGCTTGTACATTACTAGCCACACAATTAAATAAACCTCAGCGAATTTCAATACAGCTTTACCAACGTAAAACGCATCCCGTTTAAGAGTACGATTCCAGGGTTTATGTCGAGATATTGATTTTGATCCGAATAATGTTTAAAAGATATTGCCATAACAGTTTCCACCATGGCATCTCTGTAATCCAAATCCGATGTCCACAATATTATTAAAAATTCGGATCCATGCAAAATGGTAGAGCTTTGTGTAAAGGATCATGTGTCATCTAAATGGTCTCAAAACCTTCACATCTATACAGAAGCACCAAAATGCCCGGACACCGGTAGGGTTGGGTTCTGTATAGGCCTACCAGACCTTTAGTAGGCTTACTCCAAATATGAACGTATATCTAACGATCTATCTGTGTATATTGCGGAATTGTTCGCGATTTAATTATTATTTCCTGATTGGATTAAAGATGTTAAACCGTTAAGATCTGTGGTACTGTTAGATTCGTTGAGTGCTTTACAAAGCATTTCAAATTATAACTGGTTCCAACCTATACTCCAATTGTCTATTAAATTTTGTTTTTGTTCTTTTGTATAAAAATATTAATGTATGTTTTGACTGGGTGCCTGGACACTCCAATATACAGGGTAACGAAATGGCTGAGAGGTTGGCCAAGCTATCTTTATATGACAATATTATATCATCTAATGTACCTTTGATTGTTTCAGAGGTTATGTCAGCTAGCCACATTGCTCTAATAAGATGTGACAACAGGAGTGAGATCATTGAAATACGGGTCGATTCTTTGTTAACTTTAAGACTCTATTGTCATTTTAATCAGTATCATTCAATTTTAGGGAGGCTGAAATTTCTGTCCATCGTTTTTCAAATGGTCAATTATCCGTTAATTTGCATTTGAATCGATTTTACATACAGTCCTACACTCTGGTGGGAACTGTGATGTCTGCTAGTTACCGGTATCGGATACTATTGAACACTTTGTAATTCACAATTGTTCAAAAGTGTCTTAACTTTAAGCGAGGTTTAAAGTTAAACCAGGCTTACATTCATTAAGTTGGTCTTAGTTAATCCAAGTACCTAAGAGCGTTGCTCACAGTTATTTTAGACAGGTTTTAGCTAAGACCAAAGTAAACACAGATAAGACCAGTCTTATAATATCGAACATCTCAAATGCAATCTTTTTTGTTATTTCCTTGGCAACCTGGAATGAAATAACATGTAAGATTTGAGATAAGCACATGCCACAAAGTCAAAGTCAAAATCTGTATTTAATGTCGGTGATGAATACAAGAAACATTAGCCTAAAGGCTACTTATGCCGACGGAATATAATATTGAAGTAATAATTACAAAGACAATAATATTAGAATAAAAATATATGAATTGGTATTTATAGTAGTAAAAATCAGTAAATAAATATGTTTATAATTGCATTTTATATTGTTTTGGGTTGGTTTTTTTTAATAAATATCACAATTGTTTGAATAATACTTTAGATGATAATACTAAAGTAAAATACGCCCTTGTAAAATACACACACGCACACATGCATTCACCTTATATATACAACATACAATATAGATACATACAAAATACAATGAAAATAATTGGATTGGAATTTTTAATTATAATACTTCATCACATAGGCTACATGTGCAGTCGTACCCGTTTTCCAGACGCAATCTAAATTCTTTGACAGAGTTAGCTCGTTTCATGTCCGTTGGTAAATGGTTCCAAAGCTCGGCACCTTGGTAACTCAATGAGTTATACCCGTATGATGGAGTCCTGTCTCGGGGTACACTTACAAGGTTGTTGTCACGTAGTGAGTACTTGGAGTTTTTCGGAATAACAATGTCGAGAAGATATTCAGGGTGTATTTTCTTAACAATTTTAAAGTTACAGCGATACAATTTAATTGTAATGGTACCAGACTTAGAAACCATTTTACCATACGGGCTGCTAAAAGCATTAAACACTCCTATGACAACAGTATATCTAGATGAATACACGGAGAAGTTGATGCTCCCTCCCCCTGTCTGTAATGAGCAATGTGGGAACATTTACTTTAGAAAAACCCTCTCCTTTCACATTGCGTCTAATATCCACCTTCTCAATCATATTATACTTAAAACAACATAACGTTGTAAGAGTTCTCACATGTGTTCTCTTTCATAACAGTACATTTTTCTTTTCAGTCACACTGACCTGTTGGATTACTACCATTGCGATGTATCGCTTGACTCTAATTATTGGTACTCTTGCAGTCTTTGGGAATTCAGAAAAAGGTATCCTTGATTCAGGCGGCCGCATGAAATGTAGCAACAGGCCCAATACCGTTACAGCAAACATACATACGACCAGGGAAAACATGGACAAGCCGGTCGATGGCGGAATTGTAATAAAAAAACCTATTGCTAGAAATTATACCTGTTGGGCCATGGAGATGTTATCCTGTGAATGCTCACCATTTGGACTTAGCCCAGACCTTTTTGTGAATTGTTCCAATCGAAACCTTTCCCATGTGCCTAGCAATATACCTGCCAACACTATCGTGCTTAATCTCAGTAGAAACAAATTAAAGCGTATACCCATTGGTGTGTTCAAAAGCCTTACCCGTCTTAGCTATCTGGATTTGTCTTCTAATGAAATACAAACATTTGAAGATGGCATGTTTAAAGGGCTGTTCTGCTTACAAAGTTTGTACTTGCAGGACAACCCATTTGACCTTATTCCTTCTGGATTTGCTGACAACGTATTTATACCATTGGTACATTTAAAAGAGCTAAATCTGAAGTCCAGGATGCACGAGACAGAACAGATGTTTAGTTATCCAGATTCCGCTTTGGGAAAACTAAGGTCTTTACAAACCTTGATTATTGATGGGCTAAGCAACAGAACATTTGGTAAGGGATTTGAAAACATGACATCACTGCGAACAGTTGATTTGTCTTTCTCACCCTTGTTTACCGCCATATTTAAAGAAACTTTTTCGTGGTTTTCAGAACATCCCAGTGAAGAACTTACTGTTGCACCACTGTTCATTACTATGGATTCACCCAGAAGCCTTGCAGTACTTTCCAGACATAGACACCATCGACTACAGTCATAACACCAAACTAGAAATTAAAGGAGTTGGAAATAGCTTTTATGGTCTCCGAAACACGACGATACGTAAGCTCGTTCTACAGAATGTGCATTCTTCGGAGTGGTTCACCTATTTAACCAAAGATGATATCATCCACCTGAGGTACACCAAACTGGAAGAGTGTTATGTAGACCACAACAACCTTGTTGCTTTCGCAGATGATGTCCTTCTGTATTTCCCAATGTCTATGAAAATTGCATCTGCATCGTGGAACATGCTGGAGACAACAAAACAACAGATATGGTCTTTGGTGAGGTATAGAAATCTAACTGAACTCAATGCTAGTTTTCAGCAGACGTACACCCACAACTTTATCAATAATGATGTTTCCCAGGAAAATAGTACTTCTATTGCAAATGCAAGTCAATTGACACATGAAAATAAAGACATTACCGGGTTGTCAAATGTTATTGACGCTACTACTGGCCTGAAATTGGTCACGTTTGACCCCATTAAAGGCTACACAGTTAATTTCCCCCCAAAGCTCTGGCGTATCATGTGCAGTAATACCTATAAATTGAAATTTGTCATACCGCAAATAACTGTTATAAACGCCTCTGTCACTCACGCCGATTTTTCCAGCAATTTATTGAGTAGATGGCAAGGTCCAGTCTTTGGTGTGGAAAAACTTCTGCACCTTAACATATCTGGAAATGATTGTGACTACGTTTCACCCCAATTCTTTGGGTTCATGCCAAATTTGCTTACTCTAAGAATAGCTAAAAATCGGCTTGGGCCGGAGTTATCAGAAAACACATTTTATAATCTCACGTCATTACAGAACTTGGACATGCATCAGAATATTCAAGAGAACACAAAGCTAGCTCTTTTCGCTCGCCTTGTAGCCTTAAATTATTTAGACATATCTTCCAATTATTTGTCGTCTTGGGAAGCAAACATTTCAAGCCTCATCAAGTTGTCTTTATTAAATTTGACAGAAAACAAATTCAGCACCCTGCCAACAAATCTTCGGAAAGATCTGGATGAAATCAGGCGATTACATGTATTAGAAGTTGATATCAGCGGAAATCCACTCACCTGTGTTTGTGATACACAAGACTTTTTGTCCTGGTTTACACAAACCAGAGTGAAGTTCGCCAATCTAAACTCAACTGAGTGCAAGTTGGAAAATGGCACTAAACTCTCCTTAGCAAAATCAAATGATATTCTTGGATATCTCCAAAGTCATTGTAAATCCAACACTATAATAATAAGTGCTACTTCAGTTTGTGGTGGGATATCACTCCTGTGTCTGATCAGTTTTGTTCTCCATCGAAATCGCTGGAAAATCCGGTATCTCATGTATGTAACTCTTAACAGGAAAGAAAGAACAGGCTACCTCAGACTGGAGAGCAACGCTGCAGAAAACCAGTATTTCTTTGATGCGTTCGTCTCGTACCACGATAGCTCCAGGGAGTTTATACTCGACCAAGTTATTCCTCGCTTGGAAACAGATCTTGGAATGAAGCTTTGTATTGACAAACGCGACTTCGTACCAGGCTTGTTTGTGGCAGATAACATAATGCACGCGATAATGAACAGCAACAAGACGGTGGTTGTTTTGACCGAAGAGTTTCTGAAGAGTAAGTGGTGTATGTATGAACTTAACATGGCGCGAATGGAAGCCCTTTATAATGGCAGACAATCGTTGATCCCTGTTATTTTAGAAGACATTCCCAACCGAAGCCTCCCCAGGGAAATTCTGGATCTCTATCGCAAACAGACCTACATTAAAATGGTAGATGACGAATATGGAGCGATGTTATTTTGGGATCGTTTAATAAGCGCTATAAAAATGAACGATCACTGAAATACTTCTGTAATACTTGACTACTTCCAGGTGATATCAAAGAGGAAGGTTGACAGTCGAATACACAGATATTACATAATATAAATGAGTCTATCAGCTAGAAGTATGAATCGTCGCATCACCCAATGTCAACAGTATTGAGGTTATTTCTGTACTACTTCTAAAGGTAACGCCCTCTAACTGATAGTGTATGATGTTCGTCCATCGCAGCACGGTTGAGCTATCATGGTACATCCACATTTGATATTTCCAGTTAACAATGATCGGAGCGGAAAGAATGAACAAAGTTAGCTGCGCTTTTACCTCCAATCATTTATTGTAGGCATGTACCATATTTTTCCCGCCGATGAAACAAATGGTACATATTGGTGGTGCTCTGCAACGGTAATCTAAATACCAACGCTTTTATTGTTAATATTGTCTGCCACTATCTTTATAAAAAATATTGTCATCTAACGTTTTTAATACGTGACATATATATTAAATGCCTCCCGTGTTTTCTTTGTCACTATTGAGGTCTAACGCAAACGCCTTACTTACATCGTCCAATTAGGTGCGATTTGTCCGATTTTCTTCCATGTTGATGATGTTTGTGACGTGTAGTAAACGGGAATGTGTCCCGTGTACTACTATGGTACATGCCTACAATTGAACCTTCCATTTAAAGTTTATTATGAGAATTGTGTTTGTTTCTGTGCTCATACCCGCTCGACTAATGTACACTGTCGGTAATCTCCGGTTCGTAGGTGAACATCTTCGCTTTTTATAAACCAGTTCTAGAAGCGGCTCTGTGAATGGTCAATTTAAGAAACCAATCGGCAATGTAAGTAATTTATGTGCGTTGAATCTCAATAGCGACAAACAAAAAGCGGAGAGCGTTCATTAATTTTTCTCTGTTAAATTTGGAATCATTCGAGCGTACAAAAGCACGAAGGCTGTCGCTTGGCCCCCAAAAAATGAAACATAACAGGCTCTTTTCAAGGATAACGAACTTCAGTTTTGTTTTTTGTGTCTCTTTTAGTAAGAGTAGGTTTAAATTTATTTATTTTTTAAATGAAAAACCTGCACGATCACACCCGTTCGACGCAATGTTAAACAAACTCATTTTCGACGAACACAAAGCATTCGTTTTTCAAAATCCCTAATTGCTGTTTTGTATGCCCTGCATCTATGCAATCTCTAATATATGTTTAGCGTGACTTATAGAGCTATGAAGGACGTTTTAGCCCCCCAAATGGTATCAACAAAATTATTATGTAAAAGACTTCTAACATTCTGACTCATTCTGTTTGCTTTATTTTCCCTTTTTCTACAAATGACAAACTGTTTATCTGTATATAGTTGGAGACAAAATGTGTTATACTTTCAGCGTGTACTTGTTTTAAGACAGTGTGAGGGTTCTAGTAGTATAAATGAATGAGCCACTTTTCAGATTTTTTATTCAAATATAAAAGAGCAAAACTTTAATATATGATGGCCGAGAACTGCCAATTTGGCAGTCCTCGGCCATGATTGTTTTTATTTTATTTTTTTTTCATTTTGTTTTTGTTATATTTTGCTTTCATTTTATTTTAATTTTCGTTTTCATTTTTAATTTGTTTTTATTTTGTTTTCGTTTTTATTTATTTATTTATATTTTGTGTCAATTTAATTTTGACTTCGCTTTTATCATAATAATTTTGTTTGAAATTTATTTTCGATATTCTTTTTACAAAATTGTGGACAAAATCTGAATGGCAGCCCTCGGCCACCATACTATAGTAAACTATTTTTGGGTCATGTAGGAGTTGATGAAGATATTGGGTCAAATGGAGGAGGGTCAAGAGGCTGGGTTAGAGTTGGAGTCTTGTCAAGAGGAGGGGGAAGCAACAACAGATGTGACATGTCCCAAAAACGTGGCAGCTCTACTGGTAACCCATTTCATACATTGGTCTTTGAATTAACTGTAAACAAATTCTTTATTACTAGTTATGTGCATTAATATTCAGAGAAAGGAATCTCTCTGACTACTGCTTCCTCTTGTATTCGTTGATAATTTCTTCTTCTAATGGTTACAATCCAGTGTCTTTTTATTGAATTTAACCATTCTTAAACCAATCTCAACAGGACCATTGTCTGACCTGTGTAGTAGAAATTTAATGTTGTATTTGATTTTACTGTGGTCTTAAGGCCAAATTATGTAATATCTCTTTTTTTTATTCCAGGACAAACAGAAAGTATCCAAACAATATATGTTACAAGCAACAGAATGCTTAGCACAAGCAATTAACCTAGCATTATCCAAAGGGCTTAAGGTGAGTTTTGAGGCAAACAATCTACCTGACAATCACCTAACATGGTAGATCTTACAAGAAAAAGAACAGTTAATTTTAAAGAAATCTTTATTCTTATCAAATAGAAATGTTATACAATCACTTAACTAAACAAACTCCCAATCTTACATCCGTCAGTGGTTTTACACATAGGCAAAAGCCTAATACCAAAGCCTTTAAGCTCTAGTTATATTACGCCCTGTATTTGTTTCATCTTGTCTGTTGCCAGTGGCATCAAATGGGATTTCCTTCACCCATTGGGCTGACACGCCTTCATATGAGTGAAATAACCTATAGTACAGCATGAAATCCCAATTTAATGAACAGCCACACTCTGGATGCAAATAAATAAATGATCATTAACATTAATATCAGACTTGTACTGAAGACAAATGTTTTTCTTCTTTTTATATTGAGACTTGATTTTCTGCATATTGATTATATGTACATGTATGAAATGGTATATGTGTGATATGCCTCTTATTTTTCTGTCAGGATATTGCTGGTCGTGCAGCCCTTGAATTAGTTGATTGTTTTGGACAGTATGACCCTTCTGCAGCCTCCCATTATCTCGCCTTACATCAGGTATTTCACTATTTCATCTGCTAATAAAAATTGAGCGTTTTTTGTTTTAAATGAAACGAAGATTTAAGATTCATATGTCTTCTGAATGATGTTTGGCAACATGCTTCATTCGAGAAAAGTCCTTCTATTACATGAATTATAAATTTTAAGGTCACCTTGTTTGCTGCATTTTTATTTTTTAAAGCTTTTCCTGTTTTACGGATGGGATTTTTTTTTCACAAAACACTTGTATGAAGTCATATCAGTCCCTAACAAACCAACCACAATGTCTACTGGGAGCCTACATGGCTGAGAGGTCTAAATTGTACATTATACAGAGTGTATGCTTCATCCCTCTCACCTCTTACCACATAAAACACTAATCAATCAATCTATTTTAGCTCACTGTATGTAGGTTGGTATGCCGGCAACCAGCAGAAGGTCTTGTATTTTCTGAGTTTTAACCAGGTTTCTTACCACAATAACACTGGCCAGTGATCTCTAATTGGGATATAATCCAGTCGATTTAACCTCAGATAAAAAGATATAGATGTGTAAAATTCATGAGCACCCAGATTGTGCATTGATTTTTGTGGGCTGTAACACACTTTTTTTCGGCATAAACTCCCCCTTGCCTTTTGTTTTTACCCATATTTGAACTAGTAGATTTATATTGCCAATATGTTCTTTGGTTTTACTTAGTGGGGTAGGTAAATTACATCTGGAATTATTGTTAACTGTTTTCTTCCTTCCACACACAGAGTTGTGAGACAGCGTTATACCTGGAGAGAATTTTATACGACTCGCAACCTGACCCTGCTTCCTCTCGTCTAGCAGCGTTATTACACCAACGGGCAGCCATCATTAGAGATGATGTCACAACTAATCTATCACAAGGAACCTTTCTCTCAAATATTGAGTCTTCCCTGGAACAAGATTGGCAGGTCTGTATATAGCATCTCAAGGTATCATGCTTGTACCTGGAGTATCTTCACTGACAACCAGGCCCGTAGCCGTGGCTAAGTGGTTAGTGAGTGTGCTTACTAAAGCCTACTTTTCGATGTACCGTTCACAGGATTGAGTCCTTCTGTCAACCCTCAGGTATAATTTGGCAAGGAACAGTGTGAAGTGGACAATCTGTTGTCATATAAATGATATACCCTTGAGTACGAACGACGTTAAACCCCAATCAAACCAACAATCACTGAAAACAATTCATGTAAATTTATCCATTCAGAAATCTGTGTTCATCAGGCCTATTAAAAGCTTCTGGCAGATCGCTTATTTATAATTGGACCTCTGATTCTAATTGTGTATATAGTTGTTTATTGATGTGGATGTCAGAAATCCAAATAGTAGCATTCATATATTTTTTTGCACCTGTCCTTGATCCTCTGGCTGTGTTGGCAAGATATATAAAAAAAGTTTTGTCTTAAAAAATATCATATTTGTCAAATAAAATGAAAGACTAAAATCAAATTTATTGTTTTTTTTGTATAAATGCAGCTCATTTACAGTATTTGATCCTGCAGCTTCCTGTTATGTATGATGTGTTTCTTTTTTTGTTTATCTCAGGCTTGGAAACGTTTGGCCGTGTTACCCCAACATCTGGATTTTTTAAAAGAGTTTCCAACGAACTTTACATTTGTCATTTTACAGCATTCACCAGACAAGTATGTAGTACTGCTGCCCATTTATACAATTTCCGTAAATTAGTCTGGTTCACAAGATCGAGTCCGCCTGTCGACCCTCAGGTATATGAGTCACAAGATGTGGCTCTGGCAATCGCGGAGGTGGTTTTTACGAGGTTTCCTCTCGGTTTTCCACCATAATAGGGCAAGGAACAGTGTGAAATGGACAATCCGTCGTCCTATAAGTGAAATACCCTTGAGTACGACGTTAAACCCCAATCAAACAAATAAATTCTTCAGAAATAATGCAGTATTTGTTTAATCTATGTAATATTTGTTGCATATTTCATAAAAAGTAGAGAAAGCTAAATGTGCATGCCTCCACAATGTTTAAATAAGGTTACCGATTATCAGTTTTAAAGTCGCCAACACTGAACTTAACATGCTATGTATATAATGGCACAAGGAGCTAGTTTCACAAAGTTTATCTTAGTTGTCATGGCAACCAGTACTGAAGGTATTGTGTATTGTATTCTAAGATTGCTTTATGGAACAATGCCCTGATGTATAATATTGTTATAGTAACATTCTATTCAGTGACACATTATTTTCACAGAACAAAGTTATACGGTTCGTTAATGGACAAGTCTAAAGGACAAACAGGGGCAGCCGCTACAAATACAGCAGCCAAGACAGATAGCAAGAAACCTGGCATGCAAGGTGACAGAGAAACTGTTTTCAGATAGTTTATTTAACAATATATATTTTAATTAACCTTGAATATTCTATAATGTTTGTAAAAGTCTCATTCATTCTTAATGCTTGCCTGGCAATTGGACTGTAGATTCTGTGACTTTCTTACAGGTATTGAACCTACATACCCTATAACTTTAAGAAGTTGGGACAGAGAAACAGACGTTACCACAGGGGGTCTTACATGTTATTTCTGTGGACTGTCCCAATATAAGAGTGTCCCAACTGCTAGAAGTCATAGGGTAATAACCCTCACAGATAATCCGATACAATATGCAGTCTCTGTCTTTGTGTTTGTTACCTGTCTGAATTCAGATAATATGACTCTGTCTGTTTCAGGCTTAACCCGAGCTCGTGTCGTGTCCGTTGAAACCGATCCCTTCCTGTTAGAGGAGTTGATAGAGAGATTCCGATCCCATAAACACAGCACCCAACAAGCTTTACTGCAGCAGGAGTATGTCCGCTCGCAGCAAGCTCAGCGTCAGAAGATGTTAGAAAATCTAGATGATAACATGAAGCAAGATAGAATGGTAACTTGTGTGCAGAGCTGGTTTATATTTTACACCAGCCTTGTGTGAACTCTCATATCTCTTTAGTTTCATCTACTAATTAACCTGACTTCTCCTTGATATGTCGATCGTTTGGGACTGTGATTCTATACGTTAACAAATCAGATAATGTGATACTCGGACTACTGTTTTTCGACCTAAACTTATTATTTTTATTGCAGATTTTCGAAGACAAACATCAGTATTGCACTCGCATTTGAGTAAGCATAGCTGTTAATTAGTTAATTTAACAGGTGGGACTGTTGTCATTGTCCGAAAACATGTCGGTCACCAGTGGGGAACAGCCACAACTAGATGATATAACTACTGTGGTTTGGAACAATGACACTCCACCTTTTAAATTGACTAATTAACGGCTATGCTTATTCGAAGTGCAATACAGATGGTTGGCTTTGAAAATATACAATAAAAATAATAAGATTAGGTCGAAAAACAGTTGTCTTTCCCTTTAAGTTTGCTCTCTCCATCAGGGCTTGTATAACATATGACCAAATTCTTGAATTTATGTAGCCTTATTTTTAACAAACAATTCAAATATGAGGTCTTATCCAAACTTGTCATATTGCAAATTTATCTTTTTTAAATTACTTTAAAAAACATGTGGTCCACCACCTTGTCTATAGTAAAATTAAACTAATTAAACTTATCAGATACGATAGTGGGAAGTTTGAAACTGATTTCTCTGCCTTGAAATCCCCCTGCCCTCGTTACCGGCATGAGAATCCAGTTTCTTGTGCAAATGTATGGTCTGAAATATCCGCCTCTCCTTTCTCCCCTAAAACAATGTGATCATTACATTGAGGTATTTCCAAATTCCAGTTAATCATATTTTCACTGTTTGTTAATATTTTGCCCTAGACAAATAATCCCTCTGTTCTTGTAGTCTTCTGCGAGTGGCACTCTGACAACTGATGTGGATTTACATGATGAGTTTCTAGATCTAGTCAGTGATATGGAGACGTACCTTCGACCTGTACTCACTACCCTGGACACCTATCTGAGGTAAATATCACATGACCATCATCATATCGCATGATGCCTGACCAAACCTCCCAATCAACACTGGACTGTACATCTGAGACCAGTAACGAAAAGTAATTACACACCAGCCTTTTACGTCTATTACTGGTTCGACAAACCAGTCAATTTGCAGCATTGATAAACATATTCAAAGACGTCAAAATATTGAGTTTTTTAGTGAACAAATTCAGTTTTTTTAGTGACGCATTGAATTGTTTTCATTTTTTAAAGCCCAACTTTTTATTTTTATCATACGTAAACATTAGAAATGGAGTCTGAATTGAGTTTTTTAAAAATGATGCGTTAAAATGATGCCTCAAATTGAGTTTATTCTCCAGCTTAACTACCATTTAGGGTAGTCAAACTGGGTGTCTATGAACCCCTGATATTATGATCATTGCCTGAAAATGTTATAAACTGTCAGAACATACTGGCCTGTTTGACAAGTGAAAGATCAAAGGAAATTTGACCCGGTTGTTCGAAGCACCATTAAATTTAATCCTCTATTAGATGACCTCATGCCATGTTGTAGGTCTATCTCTAACTCGGTATTTGCAATTTAATCTGGTGCTAATCGTCTTTCAAGCAACTGACCCCGTGGGGGAGCGGGTTGGCCAGTCCTGCAGAATACTCCCTCGGCTTCCTTGGTCGATCGTAAGAGGCGAGAAAA
>JAVFBX010088045.1:0-16468 GCA_034783855.1 Mopalia kennerleyi | reverse complement strand
CTGGTGCTCTCTCTATAAACCACAACACACCCTGGTGCTCTCTCTATAAACAGCAACACACCCTGGTGCTCTCTCTATAAACAGCAACATACCCTGATGCTCTCTCTATAAGCAGCAACACGCCATGATGCTCTCTCTATAAACCGCAACACACCCTGGTGCTCTCTCTCTATAAACAGCAACACACCCTGATGCTTTCTCCTTAAACAACAAGACACTCTGGTGCTCTCTCTATAAACAGCAAGACACCCTGGTGCTCTCTATAAACAGCAAGACACCCTGGTGCTCTCTATATAAACAGCAACACACCCTGGTGCTCTATCTATAAGCAGCAATACACCAAGGAGCTCTGTGTAATTAACAGCAATACAAGTCAAATTTGTTAAGACACCCAGCACTGTCAACTTTACTTACACACTTATTGTCTTATTTAACTTTTTTTGATGGTCTGTGCTTGCCTTTTGCATCCGGGGAGGTATCTTCCTCTCACTGGAGTGGTAAGCAATCATATGAGTGGCATTGCTTTGAGTACACGTAACAACATATAACCCTAGACAACAACAATGTTTTTGTGCCAAATGCCACTGCTTCTATGATGACATTTGATACAAGCACATATCATTTCGCAATGCAACAGGAATGTTTTGTTGTTTGATGTCACGTTTTCAATAACATTCAAAGTCACAACCTCATTAATGTTGTTCTTGAGTCATATGCCTTGTATTTGCCATAGGCAAATTAAAAAGATTGTTGTTTACACAGAACCTAAAAAAAAAATCACAAAATATGCATAATTAACTGCCATCTAACCTTTTGTTTATATATGTGGTTTCTGAGTGTTTGTCATATTAGTTGAAATTCTTTGGCTTAATTTCAAATATATATATCGTTATTTAATGAGGGTACATGTATAATAAAACTATAATATAAACTATACTCGAATTTATCTCAAATCATTTTTTATTTTATTTTTAGATTGAAAAATTGGTAGACAAAGAATTATATGGCAGGTATAGACGCCTTAGATTTGAAAGAGGTAAGTAAAACACCAATCAATCAATCTAGCCTCTTTTCAACCTCCGGTATTTGAGTGAGTCACATGAGGTGACTTCAATATTCATTGGGGGGGGGGAGGGGGGGTTTAACACAATACTTGCAGAACTTCATTATTTACAATGTTTTCACAAGTAATTTTATTATTCACATATTGAAAAGGTTATTCTGTTATTAAAATGAAATAATTGATTTCGATAGTAAAAGTTATATAATGTATAATGCTAGTATTATCAATGTAAGAATATCGGATATCATTGTGAAGCCAGATGAATTTATTGCAATACAATATGAAAATTTATGTCATAATACGGGGTTAAATCTAGGCTGATTTAGAGTCCCTAAAAAAGGACCTTTTATAAAGTCAAATCAGCAGTATTTTTTGCAAATATAAAATGATTTTTTTCTTTTATCAAAAGAATTGTCCATTTGCATGTACTCAAAACTGAATTCAATTCGTGAAGGTAGCAGGCCCTAGCAAAATTTCTGGATCTAACCTGTTATAGTTTTAACTCAATTTGAAAATAAAAGAGAAAATTAATTCCTGATCTGAACTTAACTCAATTTAATGACAAGTGATCACATCTTGTCTAAACACATTTAAGATAGAGGGCAGTAATAAATAGTTCACCTTAATAATAATGTTTCATTAATGATGCCATAATGTATGGTAAAATTAATGCGGTGGTAAATGTAGGACAATGAAAGAGTGCTTTCCTGTATTATTTGTGTACTCATCTAAAGGTCAGCATTGTGTCCCTTTGTTCTCTAGTTGCAGCCATATATCAGCTGTTTATCTCCATCAATTATGCTTCCTCTACACTTATCTAATCATGCCTGTGCTGTAATTTTTCCCCGAATAACCTTAAAATCAGTCCTCAAAAATTTTGTGAGATAGCCTGACATTTCCATTTGCTGCTGCTTTGCTGATTTTTTAAATACCGGTACATACATGTGCATTTATGAAAAATAAAGCAGAAATAGTTTATAATAGAGCCATCATTGATGATGAGATTGACAAAATTTGTGAATATCACAAATTTTCACAAATTTGTGAAAATTTGAAAATTTGCAGATGACCACCGCCTAAAAATCAGTCTTTCTTTTAAAATAAATTTGCATAACCTTGGGAGGACCCCATTCGTTTCATTCTCCCCAACAGCACAGGTCTGGCTGCTTATTTAATTTGTCCAATAAATAAATATCTAAAGTACTGTTGTGCTGCGGATAACTTTTGTATTTGGTCTGACTCTAAACAGGGTTTAGCCAGAAATCAACTGTAGGGTGTGACTGTCCAAAGTGGTCATTTTTTCTTATTTGTAAAGTAACTCTGTGTCAAACTTTTACAGGTTCCCTATCTCCTGCATGTTAAAGTTTCTCAAAACAAATGTGTCCAAATGAGAAAATTGTTCACTTCAGGGTGTCTATTTGGGCAGGTGGACACCCCTCTGCCTAACCCCTTGATTCTAAATCGACATGGTAATATAGCAAAAGCATCTGTTGTTCGATAAATGATTGTAGTATGGTCATGATAATCAGCAAAAACATCTGCTATTCTTGGATCTAAGTCTTGTCATTTATCAATTAAATCTGATACATTATAGTAAGTGCAAATGTGGAGTTTTTTTCTTACATGAAGTATGTACATGATGATGTATTGTGACTGACTACTGGTACAGATTAAACTACTGCTGGTTGCAGGTGGTTGGGCTGATTTGGGATACAGTATTATAAATCCGGGGGCAGCTGCTGTAATCTGGTTGTATTTGTTGAACTAGAACTTGTGATAACTGCCATAATGTAACATATGCGTCCAACCTGTGTGGCAGTCAAATGGTAGAAAACAGTTGAAATGTTGTTTTTATTCAATTCAAATACATGTATGTTAAAGCTGAGACCATAAATGTCACCTGTTTGTATATATATACCCATGTCTCTAGTTAAAATTACTCCTGATGAGGGTTTGATCAATAAACCGAAACGTTGAGTCAAAATGAATTCATTATCTTTCTTCAGAGTTGTTACTATACTGTACTGTGTTTAACTCCTCAGTGGTAGTCATAAAAAGTATCATTTTTTTTTCTAAATGCTGAAGTCAATTTAGTATTCTAAACTAAATGATGATTATGGTCTCAGGTTGGACCTGTTTGAATTTGAATTAAAAGTGGTTGACTTTCCTATCTAGTCTTTTTTTTATTCTAAAGGCTACGACTACGATTGTCACCTAGATGATATCCAATAGAAGTTTATTTATAATGCTTTTCCTTGATTTTTTGTTAGAAAAAGATAACCAGCATATAACTTGGGTTTTATGGGTTTACATATGCAAGAAATGCATTTTGTAATCAGTATGAATTGAAATTTGATTATGTTTGTATTGTTTGTAGAGGTGGATTTAGATCCGAACCGAACATTTTGTCCTGAAGCAGGCTGTGACACAGTCTGTCATGTTTGTTCTGCTGCTGGAGGGGAGACACAGAGACCTGCAGCTGTTCAGTGTCCTACAGTACGTCACCAACTTTGATTACTAGAAATACCTGTAATAACATAAATCACCATTGTGAAGATACTGTAATGTGCTAGATAGATATTTCACCCATAGAAATAATCCTTATATGAATTTATCAAATATGAGCTTGACCCTGAAAAAAATGTACAATTTCTTGCGACCACAAATTTTCAGGTTAAAAATGTCTCACCGGATTCTACATACGGCGATTATGGTTCGAAAAAAAACTTAAACACCATGAACTAGAGGATTACGGTAACTTTTAGGCGATATACTCCACTTTTTTCAGTTTTACCTCAATATTGAAGTGGGTTTTATAAAAATAAAAAAAAATATTCTTTTTGAAAAAAAATTTTCACCAGACGTAAGATTTCACGCGACGCATGGTCGCATGATTTTCCAGGCGTGGAGCTTGGTATAATGCAGTTGAAAGTATTAATTCTGTTTTAATTATGATAACAAATTTGTCATTCTTTAAGAATTCTTTGTTTTGTAGAAGATGCTAATGCGTAAAATTACAAGTAATTAAAAAGTTTTTATAGTTTACCATTAACATATATCAAAAATATAATCATTGTTAACCATGATAAAATGGATGGGGTGCTTGAGTTAAAACACACAATATTAAAAGGGGTAGATCCGGAATTAGATGTCCGGTATGTTCGTTACCATACTAGTTGGATCAGACTATGTCACTTTAACAATGTCCCCCAGAAATGGTAATGTCCCACAGATTTAAAAATGAACTCTCCTTAAAATGCTTCTATGTCAAATAATGCACAACTTAGTATCCTTGGTTTAATAATAATAAAACTTTATTTATAATAATAAAACTTTACTTAGTGAGGATAACAGTTTACATAATAAACACTCAGTCAGCACAAAGGCTGATCTCCCCTGAGGTCCTCAAAATCGGTAAACAAATAATGATTTATACACTGTGCATTTATAATAACATTGGCATAGAATGGTATGTGTTTGATCTAATATAAACTAAGGTATAGCAAAATAAATAAATAAACAAATAAATAAAATTATATCAAGCACTGAAATGATTAAAACACTATAAACTTCGCCGTTTATTTCTGTATTTTAGTAATAGGCACATTGAAAAAGATTTTTCTGACACTGACAGTTAATACAGATTGTGAGGCGATTTATCAGTTTTAAAATTGATTGACGTGTTCAATATTTGAAAATATGTCCAAGGTCGTGATACCAGCCTGAAATGGAAAACAGTGTCTCAAATCACTAATTTTTACAGAAACAGGGTGTTGCCTTGGAATATTTTCAATATCCTTCCTATGTGAATAAGTTTGTTTAAAGCAGGTTGTCTTCTTGTCTGTCTCGAAGACCCATTTCTTTCTGCCTGGCACTGCATCAAGGATATGAAGCCTCGGCCCATTGGCTGATGTTGAAAACATTTAGATACATCTACACTTTTGACTTTTCCTCATTTCCGTCCATTTATCAGTAGCAAGTATCAATAATTTCAGCAATTGAAACATTTTCATTATGTAAAACTTTTGGTGGACTCGACTCATTGTCACAAATCCTGGACACAAGTGTGGCAGTCTTAATAGAGTCATCTTGTGAACTTGACATCAACTTAAGTTTCCTATCAAACTTGTTTTTTTATCTGTGCTCAAATAATGCCTGGGACTGTGTTCTGAGACTGAGAAAAGAGAAGGAGCTTTCTGTTGCCCTGGTGTTCTCAGATCTAAAGGGAAACAGGAAGCTGATCTGTTTGTCTGTTTTATTTTTGTCTCCGTCGTCATGTAAGTGAAATACCCTTGAGTACGACGTTAAACACCAATCAAACAAACAAACAAACAAACCAAATTCTACACACCAATACAGCCGGATTACATGTTGTAATCATAGTCATACACTTGAACAGACTTATAACTCAGAATGCTTTAATTATATTAAAGATTTGCACAAGCGTAGATTAAGGAGAGGAGTTAACAAACATTTTGAAACTGCTTGTCTGTCTGTGTATCTTTGACTGATTTATATGTTAATCCTATCAGGGAAACTCTGGAGTGGGTATACTGTGAATGTATTGTGTTATTTTGACAGTGTGGACTTCAGTTCTGTTCTGTGTGTAAAACCAAGTGGCATGGAGCCCAAACCTGTGATGAACATATCCGGAGATCTGAGGGAGACTTGGGGTAACATCACATACACAACTAGATACTTGTCCAAGATTACTCTTAAATTTAAAACAATTATCTGACCTAGAGAGCAGAAGAAAAAATTTTTGGTTTATATGTGGCATAGGTTTGTCACATGACCACTCTTCTGTATCTTTATGAATTAATTTTTTAAAATGTTCAAACCATCAAATCCAAGAGAGATCTCTTAAATTTTGTACAATGTTAGTGTTCTTTGATTTCATTATTTTCTTTTTACCAGAAATTAAAAAATAAAAATAGTATGGCTTTGTATATAAAACTTTATTATATGGCATATTCTTTATTTCAACGTGGTGATAAGAGAAGTTGATTTGTTATTTTGTACCAAAGTTGGTAATAGCTGTTGTTTATTTTAATAGGATCCCATTTAGCAGTGCGGAAGATGCTAAGATCAAACGCTGTCCTGTTTGCCACGTACCTATTGAACGAAATGATGGTTGTGCTCAAATGATGTGCAAGAGATGTAAACATGTATTCTGTTGGTATTGTTTAGCATCTCTAGATGTAAGTATAAGCAGTGACTATGTCAAGGGGTGGGCTGTCTGAGGTTCCTGTCCATTGGTTCTCGGCCAGTTCCCTGATGCTCTCAGAGCTACATGTATGGGGGAACAGGAAGCCGATCTATTTGAGATGTCTTTGTCTTGTGTCTTGGGATTGGCCGTTCTTTTTTTGTTGCTAGAATGTCTAGATTGGTTTCATTTACCTAATGGGCTGGCACGTCATCATATGAGTGAAATAACTTAAGTAATGCATTAGATTCTGTGCCAAGGGGGTGACACAAGGACTGATTTATAGGGTGTGTAGATCGTTTTCTTTCGATTCTGAGTAGGCCATCAGGTATATGAGTGAGTCACACCCTGTGGCTCCAGCAATGGCTGGGGCGGTTTTTACCATAATTGGGTCTGGAACAGTGTGAAGTGGACAATCCGTGGTCATACAAGTGAAATACCCTTGAGTACAACGTTAAACCCCAATCAAACAAACAAATCTTTAGATTTTGTGCCAAGCCACAAAAAAACAAATTCTGCCATTTACACAATCATGAAACGGGCTGTGTGGTTGAAATCTGAATTTTAAAATTATAATGTTTGAAAAGTTATGAATTCTACGTGTTTATTTTTGATACTGGTTTTCTGCCTTACAGGATGACTTTTTATTACGTCACTATGATAAAGGACCATGTAAGAACAAACTAGGACATTCCAGAGCTTCTGTTATCTGGCACAGAACACAGGTGAGTTGAGAATTCCAGTGCTTCTGTTATCTGGCGGAGGCACACCTGTTAGTTAACTAGGACTTTCTAGAGCTTCTTTTATCTGACACAGGTACACGTGTAAGTTAACTAGAATTTTCTAGAGCTTCTGCTATCTGGCACAGGTACACTTGTAAGTTAACTAGGACTTTCCAGAGCTTCTGTTACCTGGCACAGGTACACATGTAAGTTAACTAGGACTTTCCAGAGCTTCTGTTACCTGGCACAAGTACACATTTTAGTTAACTAGAATTTTCTAGAGCTTCTGTTACCTGGCACAGGTACACATGTAAGCTAACTAGGACTTTCCAGAGCTTCTGTTACCTGGCACAGGTACACATGTAAGCTAACTAGGACTTTACAGAGCTTCTGTTACCTGGCACAGGTACACATGTAAGCTAACTAGGACTTTCCAGAGCTTCTGTTAACTGGCACAGGTACACATGTAAGCTAACTAGGACTTTCCAGAGCTTCTGTTAACTGGCACAGGTACACATGTAAGTTAATTAGGACTTTCCAGAGCTTCTGTTAACTGGCACAGAACACAACTAAGTTAGCCATGGCTTTGTCTGCTGTACATGTATAACTTAATATGTATGTTACATTATTACAACAAATATGTTTGATTCCGTAAACCAAAAAACCCATAATGTATGCACTCAATTTGATAACATGTCAACCAATTGAAATAACACCATTTCATAGGATTACTGATCCTGCTATTAAATGGTCCTGAAGTTTTGTGGGAGGCCTTTTGAGTTAACTGTTAAGACTCGTCGATGGAGGGAGCTTTCTGATCTCTGATGGAACTAAGTGGCAACGGAAAGGTGCCTCTATCTGTAAATTTGCACACTTTAACCATTTGCATCAGGCTTTGTCGTCTGTCTTTTAGATTTGTCATTGTCTGTTGCCAGTGAAGTTAATGAGGGTGGGTGCCTTTAATTTGATCACAGAATGTGTAGTTTAGTGTTAATTTACAATCAAGCAAGTAAAGCTGACTGTTGGCTTAATTAGGTAATGCTGGCAAATTATCAACAAAATGTCTTCACATTGAGATATGCCCGTGGCCGTGCCTTAATGGTTAGCGAGTGCGGTTACTGAAGCCTACTTCGATGTACCGTTCATAGGATTGAGTCAGTTTGTCGACCCTCGGGTATATGAGTGAGTCACACAATGTGGCTCCGGCAATCGCGGAGGTGGTTTTTACGAGGTTTTTTCCCGGTTTTCCACCATAATTAGGCAAGGAATATTGTGAAGTGGACAATCTGCATCATATAACGGTTATACCCTTGAGTACGACGTTAAACCCCAATCAAACAAACAAACAATCACATTGTGATAATGTAGTCTCAGATATTACAACTAAGTCTGGTATTTTTTTGTTTTATTTGCAGGTTGTAGGTATATTTGCTGGTGTGGGTGTCTTGTTACTTGTGGCCTCTCCATTTTTACTACTGGCAGCTCCATGTATCCTATGCTGTAAATGTAAAGTGTGTAAGTGTTGTGATGATGAGGATGGAGATGGACTAGCCACATGACAGTCACATGATTGTCACATGATCATCACCTGACATTTTCTCCACTTGCCTATCATGCACTGTCTGCTGCAAGTCTCTTTTACAGTGATAGTACAGCATCTACAGCTGTATTTTGTTAGGAGCCAGTTGTTCAAAAGTGTCTTAAATTTTCGTTTTGCTTTAGGGTTTGCTCAGCACTTATGTTATCATGATGCTTAAGTCATATTCAGTAAACTCAAGCTCTGAAGTCAATAACTCAGTAGGATTTACAATTAGTTTTACTAGGGTATTTAAGTTTTTTATGATTTCATAATGTTATTTTTGACGCCATTTTCTCATAACGACGTAACTTGCCAGTATGTTCCAATTGTTGATTGACAATAATGCTCTGTGAAAGTAGACAGCCCTTGGGACATGTTGTGAACTTGTGATTATAATGACTCCTGTGTGACCCTATTATTATGTTCAACGTAAGACCTGATCTCATCAACCACACACCTGACCTAATGCTAGACCTGTCTTCTCCCAGTGAGATGTGCAATTGACGGCTGTATTGCACGGGTTCAAGGCTGAGTATCAATCTTTTATATCAGAGAGGATTAAGGCCGATATAAACAATAAATACACTTATGAAGGTTTTGTGAAACGAATCAGTGGTTAGTCATTCAACAGTGAACGTATCGAGATAATGTAACACATTTCACTGTTTTACATTTTCTCTGAATATCCTCATTTCCAGGAAGCTGTCGGATATTTGATATTATTAAAATTACCTTTCTGAATCTCTTCGTTGGTACAGTAAAGACATTTCCAAAAGAAACAAGGAGGGTTTGTTAATACACACACATGATATTTACTTTGTTCTCATGAGGTCAAACTACAACAGTTTGTTTAAAATAAAGTGTTCTGCTATATGCAGTTCATGTTTACCGTTTGGGTTTCTGTTTACATCATTACTTCTAGTTTCTGATCATGCAAGAAAACACTCTGTTTTATATGAGATCGTGTATATTTATTATGAACAGTCATGTTAAATCTTACCTTTTAACTTCTAGTAGTTGGGACGGAGAAACAGGCTTTACCACAGGGGGTCTGACATGTTATTTCTGTGGACTGTCCCAAAATTAGAGTGTCCCAACTGCTAGAAGTTATAGGGTATCTCAGTTTTGTATTCTTTTTCTATTTTTTTATTTGAGTTTTTTCTTTTTGTTTCTAAGGGATGGGGTGGGGTGGGGAAAGGCTGTATAAGCTTTTTAACAGGCAAATGCAACTTTAATACTAGTTTCATTAAACAGTTACTGCTGTTCTTGCTAGTCACTCCAAGTGATTTTCACAAATGTCTGTAATTCACCATACGATGATTAAAAGGCCTATATATTGATATCTCTATAATTATTATTGTCCCACTATAACAGTGTGTTTTTATTGTCACCCACAAGGTTTCTTTTTTCTACACTTGGTTATTATTCAATGAATTATATTTTGTTTTGGTGTGTTTCTTGTTTTACCGTCCCAGTAGTATATAGAGTGAAAGTAATTCAATTTTAACATACTTGATCTGTTGTTGATTTCTTTGTTGTTCTTTTAATTAATAATTTGTAATTCAAGTACCCAAATGTAATTAATTCCAACATTCGATTTTCTTTCTGCTCCTGCTCGGCTAAGGGGCATTAGAGGAACAAGGTTTATTCTTTGTATGGCTCAGCAGTTCTATTTGCCTTCGTTGTCTCTAGAGCTAAGGAACAGTGGGTGTTGTGAGTTTGTTCTGTGGGTGGTTCCATTTCCTCAGTTCTTGCTGGAGCTAAGGAACAGTGGGTGTTGAGAGTTTGTTCCGTGGGTGGTTCTATGTCCTCGGTTCTTGCTGGAGCTAAGGAGCGGTGGGTGTTGAGAGTTTGTTCTGTGGGTGGTTCTATTTCCTCGGTTCTTGCTGGAGCTAAGGAACAGTGGGTGTTGAGAGTTTGTTCTGTGGGTGGTTCTATTTCCTCTGTTCTTGCTGGAGCTAAGGAACAGTGGGTGTTGAGAGTTTGTTCTGTGGGTGGTTCTATTTCCTCGGTTCTTGCTGGAGCTAAGGGGAAGTGGGTGTTGACCATTTGTTCTGTGGGTGGTTCTATTTGCCATGTTCCACCTTAGAGCTAAGGAACAGTGGGTGTTGAGAGTGTTCTGTGGGTGGTTCTATTTCCTCTGTTCTTTCTGGAGCTAAGGAGCAGTGGGTGTTGAGAGTTTGTTCTGTGGATAAAAAAGTGGGAGGTTCTATTTTCCATGGTCCTTCTTAGAGCTAAGGAGCAGTGGGTGTTAAGTTTGTTCTGTTTGTGGTTCTATTTCCCATGGCCCTCCTTAGAGCTAATAGGTGAAGTGGGGTGTTGAGACTTCATTCTTTGGGTATTTCTGTTCCTCTTTAGAACTTCTCAGACCCATTAGTTCCAGGACAAACTTTGTCTATCACATTAAACCCCACCCATTTACCCTGTTCCTACTTCACTATGCTGTGTTTAATGCAAGTTTATTGAGCCATCAATCAAGGGAAATAACCATGCAATGTTAATGACTTATCTTGTCATTGTTAGTTGTAAGTGTTCTACGAGTTCAGCCATGACATAACACCATCAGCTGATTAAGCAAGTATTATTACATCCAAAACATATTCAACTAACTGGGGCTATTGCTAAAAACCATAATGGTCTGACAGCAGATTAAATCCCTCATTCAAGATAATGGGCAGACCTTTCACATGATATGACATCATCTTAATTCATGATTAAATTTGATAGATCTTTGAATAACCGGACTAGGAACAACATCAAATTATGAATGTTGAGAAATCCAGAAATTATCCTAGAATTAAATTAACGACTCTTTTAGTTGGTTTTTGATTTTTTACAGCTACCAATTTTGGGGATCTTAGTTTATTTGAGTTTGTTGTTAGTATTTTCAGTAATTTGATTAGTTATCTTGTTTTGATATTTATTGTGTGATCTGTTAATTATTACGGGAAATGTAGTTTTGTTTACTTAGATAACTTAAATGTGTCCAACATTTTATGAGTAATTAAGAAGACTTAATATGTAGAGGTGCACCCCAGTATGTGTAGGTAGTCGACATTGGATATGTTTATTTTTATCTTAAGTTTTCATTATAACCAATACGTTTGATTGATATTAATCTTAGGTTATTTTGATAGACCTAATAACATTGCAACATATTCGATTGGTATTGGTTTGTTTTTTCAAATAATTGTAAAAGATCGATTGTCAAAAAAAAATATATATATAGGACAAGCAGACTATTTAATTTGATTCATATCATCTGTTTATTGTATAATGTATCCGATTGTGTAAAATCATTTGATAATTGGTTATAGAGTTGTTGTTGTGTTTTGTCTCTTATTTTCAACTTATTGTTAACTCAAACAAATTTTTTTTTTTTAATTATTCACCATTTTCTGTAAAAAAAAAATGATGTCAGTGTGACTTGCTACATGTACATGTCATTTAGTGTAAATGGGTGATGCTTCTATTGAGCAATTTTATTGAGGGGCAAGTTTAGGACAGAATTATGAAAGCACTCCCATGTGTTGGAATGTTCAGAACCCATTTCCAGGAGTTCTGTCCCTTTATATCCACAGAATTTCTTTATGACAGCTGAAAAGGCATCTTGACTGAAAACAGGTTACTTTACATAATAATAGCCCACTTTGACATATTACTGCATGTTGAATTCACAAGTCTTGCCCTCATTATTTGCAAATAAAACTATGCTCGGATCTTTTCAGTAAAAGTAAAAGTTAGTCTGAACAATACTACATTTTCCTTCAAATTACGTTACATGTAAAGCATACGATTTGTAGCTGTGCCAACCCAAATGAAATTTACAGTATAATTTTATTTGTTTATTCACCATGTCACACCCTCTGGCTAAATACAGATTATTTGGAGTGTAGCAACACTGACTTTGCCCTAGAGGATTGACTTTTCAATATAGTAAAACGCTTCACAGTTTATGGTTGTGCCTGTGTAAATGAATGTTGGAATACACCACCATCATATCAGTGAAATACCCTTAAGCATGGTGTAAAACACCAATCAGTCGGTTAAGGTGTCACACGTCTTCACGAGGCCTCCAGTTAAATTCAATCATTAGCTGGTGACTGAAAATAGTATATCATATCATAGTTTTGTCCTTGTATTAATTAATGCAAATGTATTGAATTAGAAAAAAAAATAGATATTTCTACACATAGCTGTCAACCCTATAAAAAAATCTACCCTTTGTCTATCAATGAAGACTTGGAACGTGCGACACTGGAAGTTGTGACCATTTTCCTTATAGATTGGTACCTTTTTGTGTGATTTTGTTTTTATAACAAAAAGCTAGCTTTTTCATTTCATTGACAGAACAGAACTGTTTCCCAGTAATTTTGACAGTTTTTGAATTTTGCCCTTGGTGAAAAATGTACTCTCCTCAAACTGTCCGAAAATTGATGGTATTCAACAGTTTTGTTTATTTTTACAATATCTAAGCTTTGTTTGTCATTTTTACATAACTGTGTTAACACGTTAACAGTCCTGTTACTTTGGGGGGGAAAACGTTATTTCCTAAATATGTTTGTAAGTTTCACTTTATTGATGAGTGGATCATTTATACAAAAGACATGCACTAACTTTATTAACATGATGGGAAAGTTGTATTTTGATTGACTACAGAAAATATGTGTATTTTCTTTAATTTCTAAAGTTGAGTTTTGAATATCAGGCCGGTGCTGTAATCTCTTCTGGCATAACCTTAAAATCGGTCCTGTGAAATAACCTAACATTGGCATTTCCCCCTGGTTAGTTGAACTTGTAAATACATAAATTTGTAAAAATACGTAGCAAAATACAAATTTAGATAAAGACGGCAAACCCTTTGGGAAACCTAAAAATCGGTACTCCTAAGTTAAGTTTGCAATACTATGGGGAGACCCAAACAGCACAGGCCTAAATATTATAACAGTCTAATAGTTGTTTAGGAGTGGCAGTTTGTGGTGGTTCAATTTCTTTCTATATATCTTTCGTTTTCCTTTTGTTTTAGTAGAAAGAGTTGGGCCCTATAATGCAGAATATTATGAACATGCAATGTGAGTCGCTGTAATGAGAATTCCATCAGTCATGAGAGTTATTGAGTTCCTGCCTTTATGTTGGAGGAGTTACTTGCCCTCGTCATGATTAATAATGTTTGTTCTCCTCTGTGGAGTCTGGTTAAACAAGTTAAAATTGATTCGTTCAGTCTTGGTCGACTATGAAACACGTTGATTATCTGTATGTGTGCTAATTGATGATTGAATTATAAATAGCTATCAATCTTTGAGCAAAGTTCGTTTCCTTTTATTTCGTCACTGTATGCATCACATTCTTAAGTGATTAAAGGAAGGTAATTACCACTAAGATGCTTTTAAAATCAATACCAGTTTGGTAATTACATTTAGACTTTGTTTTCAAAAGTTGAAATAGTTTGTGAAAATAAGATAGTATAGAACAGAAACCTTGAACAAATAGTTGAAATATTCTCTTCGTGATGCATAATAGCTTATTTGTGTTTTGTTCTTACGTTTGTCATTTGTCCGTCCAAAGTTTTAAGATGTAGACGAAGACTATCAGGAACAGTACACCTCGGGAGATGATGACAGCCTGTTAGGTCATCTTGTATTCTCAGAGGTTCTGGGAACATGAAGCCTGTTGTTTTGAGGACCGTTACTTTATTGCTCTTAGTTTTTATATCCCATGCTGGTCTCATATCATATCATTACTTGTCGCTAGTGACACAGAGGGATCACTTCATATGAATGAAATAATCTTTACTTCAGCAGAAAACCAGAGAAAGAAAATGAACATAGTAAGATAATGAACTTGAATCACAAGCAGCAAACAATTTAATGCTACATTTGATATGTTAGATAATTCCTCGAGCTTTTCCATCAGTCTTCAATAGCCAATGAGTATACACATAACATTGATGGTCGACTAAAAAAAAGCCTGCAGAAGAAAATAACTTTATTAATGGACAGATTTATTTCATTATATCTTGAGACTGTGTTGTGAAGCTTGTGGCTGTTGTATTTAAATTGTTAACGTGGAGAATATAAATAACAAAGTACACCATTCCAATTTTATTTCATTGTGTAACATTTGTCATCATGGTCATTTCATTATTCTGTTTTCTATTTGCAAATCTGTCGGACTCATTGTCATCACAACGTATATATTTTTTGTGTATGTGATATTGTAAGATTTTTTGCGAATTGTTCTTTTAATTGTCAAAATGCTTGTCAATAAAAATATCATTGAAATAAATTATGACATGTGAAGTTTTCATATGGTTATTCTTTCATTTTTTGTATCTTTCCCTAAAGGAAAAAAGACAGATATTTCGACCTTAACTTATCATTTTTATTGCATATTTTCAAAGACAACCATTTGTATTGTACTTGCAATCGAATAAGCATAGCCTTCAAAAGCCGAACTGATGGCATTGTTAAAAAACACGGACCTTTTACACGGTAGTTATATCATCTAGTCATGGCTGCCCCATATTGACTGAACTGGTGGATGCTTTCATATACTGGTAAAGCCTAAAGTGTGGCTTCCATCCCCAAGAGAAACAACAACCGCTTGTACATATCAACCTGGTACTAAAACCTTGCTAAATGAACTAATTAACGGCTTTGCTTCCTAGATTTCAAGTGCAATACAGATGTTTGTCTTTGTAAATGTGCAATAAAAATAATAAATTTAGGTCAAAAAACAGTTGTCTTTCCCCTAATTAACGTTAAGTGCCAAATTTGGAATGAGTTATTAATTTGGGAACACTTTTGGAATTCTATGCTAATGAAACTATCCGGCTCCAGTTAACAGTCTTCATAGCGCCTTTTTACACTGTTCCGACATTTCAAGCGTTTTCAACACGTCCAGTGAACTGGCAAAAACTAATAAGTGTGTTGAACACACAAAGGATAAGTATCCAGGACTTGCGGACATACTAGGTTCTTCCAGATTGAAAATTGGTTATAGGAACGAGTTTCTCAAACTTTCACATGATAAAATGAAGGGGTAAAACCTTGTTAATCTAAATATGGGTCTAGCTAAGTTGTTAACAAAAAAACTTCTCGTCAGATTTTCCAGATCACAGGAGACCTGTAGGCCTACCAATTCTGTTTTCGTACATTTTATTGCTGCAGACTTTCTGATCACTCTTCCTTACGAGATAATATAAAATTGTAATTTGACGCCTTGATAAAAACACTGAACTTCAGGCATGCATTTTCGTAAGCCTAGGCTAAGACATGGGTGTATTGACCTTGGCACATTTACAAATACATGTGACTGTTGTTTGATGGAGTGTCATTGATAGTTTAGAGTTTCCGCGACTATGGGCATAAATGCCAACAGAAATCCACTTTCAAACATGAGTTTTAGTAAACCCAACATATGCTCTCGTGGGGTGGCCATGGTAACCCAAGACCTTTCAGATAATGTCACGCAACATGCCATGTTCTAAGGAAGAATGCATAAGTGGGAAATTGATTTGGGTACCAGTCAAACTGGAATTTTTTATACAATGTAAATGGATTTGGTAATAATTTATAGCGATCCAGACAGACGGACTGGTTTTTAAAAAGATGAATCTGTAATAGCAAAAGGCACAACTACAGTTAATGTGCCTACAAAGTTTCATAAAGATTGGCTTTATAGTTTTCGAGTTCTGCTCCAAAACGGATTAGAGCCATCTGGACAGATTTTTAAAATGATGAATCTGTGATAGCAAAAGGCACAACTACTGGTAATGGTTAATGTGCCTACCAAGTTTCATAAAGATTGGCTTTATAGTTTTTGAGTTCTGCTCCGGACACGGATTGGAGCCTACCGGACAGACGGACAGACGGACGGATGGACGCTGATCATACCAT
>JAVFBX010087934.1:0-16470 GCA_034783855.1 Mopalia kennerleyi | reverse complement strand
CATGTGAGACTTTATCTGTTTAAACTCGCGTTCAGCACACCCCTGTAAACGATTGGAAAATATATACACAACAGCATATACAAGAAATTATATCTACGAAAAAGAAACCAATGCGCTTTACTTTGTTAATATGTTAGTTATATTTGGTATACACATTAGCTATTAGTTAGCCTCTATGTTATTAATAACAAATGAGAACAAGTTAGGTATTTGCGAGGCATTCTAAATCATAAGCACATTCTCTCTAGCATGCACATTTACTGAATACACGGACAAATGCTCTACATATTCATATAATCATTGTATAAATTGAGGACATGAATGGGGTGATAGTGTCAGATCCAGGCAATACAAGGCACTCGTACATGAGATCAGCAATTTACTGACCTATCAATGAAATATTAAAGCGACCATGGCAAACCCAGTCCCTTATAAAATATGTCATTTTTCCGGTTTTCATTTCACAATTTGTAAAGCTGTTATGTTTATAATACAAGATTTAATGTTAAAACCCCCAGGCAACAAGAAAAAGCTTTGAAAACTGTCAACACAATGTACAGTAATTTAAATTCAACATATTTGGAGATGGGAAAAGATATTTTGTACGTAATCTGGGAAATTATCAGTTTCATTTTGCAGCATTTCTATTCAGTTTGCTATATGTTGTGGCTGGGTACAGGCCAGTTAGGTAACTCCAGGCCAACGAGGTTCAAATCTGGAATCTGACACATTACTTTATTAGGAAATGTGTGACTAAACGTTTGAACACATATAGGTTTAGTTTTTGTTTGCATAATTGTTATCAAGTATGTCTTATGTTCATATGCAAGCAGTAGATGCTTATTTTGTGAATTATGAACAGCTTGCTGTTAAACACAACTGCAGTATAGCTTTTAAGTTATTTTTCTGTCTACAGCATATGGGCCTAAAATTGATATCATGCCTATGTATGTAAAATTATACAGAGGATATAAGTATCGTTTAGAAAGTATCTCATTTTGGTGAAGTGTACAGGATATGACCATTTTAAAACATAGAAAAGGTTATAATGATTGCAGGTTAAATATAGTGGGTAAGTAAAGTGGTGATTTGACTATATTAGTTTCGCCTGAGTGACCCCTCCGCACTAAACAGGCACACCTAATATTCACACCTGTCTCAAATAGGTGTCAATCTAAATACAGTTTGTTG
Source organism: Mopalia kennerleyi (assembly GCA_034783855.1). Lineage (NCBI taxonomy): Eukaryota > Metazoa > Mollusca > Polyplacophora > Chitonida > Mopaliidae > Mopalia > Mopalia kennerleyi. The sequence goes on along the minus strand of JAVFBX010087934.1, from coordinate 15,279 downwards.
TCAGCTAGCTACACCTATTGAAAATATATATACTAGTACAGGAATGTCTTCTGAAGACGTTACATTATATGGCAGATACCTGAGAGATTGGCTTACTAGCAGAGGGAGATTGATGCCCAGAGGAACAGCCCCAACCCCACCCCATCCCCTCTCTCCATACCAACTAAAATTGTTTTGCCCAAACACAACAAAAAACAGTTTCACTCTCATATATTCGATAGAAACACATAGATAAAAAAGCAAATAGAAATATTGAATCTGAGAAGCTGGAAATGTGTGTTGGCTGTGTTCTAATATAAACGTGTTTATGTACTGAACCTCAGACTAGTTTTAGATGATTATATTATATTTTACATGGGACCAGAACAAATAAGATCTTCAGCATCAAAACAGGACTTTAGATCGTGCTGAATCTAAATTTAAAGCTACACAACGACTCCGTCATCTTCCTTTTTTCTCCTCTTTATTTGCTCAACAGGTTATGCCTGTCTCAGCGAACCTCACCTACTGCTTCATTAACAATTCTAACCATGGACACATACAGCTTCTGAAAGCTGTTGTCAAACTGGTGCAGGTTTCCCTAGACAAAAATTGAGCGAATCCATCTGTCAAAACGTTTTTTTTTGTTACACAAATATCTAACATATTCAGGCTATACCACATACACCACTCCACACACAAATAGAAGAGAAAATGCATAAAAACAACAACAGACCAACAACAAATAAAAAGGAATACAGGGTGGTAGAACAGGTTTGTCAATCTTTAGGCTAAGGAAGCTTCTAGAAATAATACTAACCCAGTCACCAACTGACTGCTGAAGAAAAGCTTATATCTTATATGGCTGTAAGTGAACATATAGAGGATTAGTAACAAGATTAGTCATAAAACATTGGACAATGATAATATATACATTGGGTTATATATAGACAGAGACACAGGATGAACTGATTTTAGTCTGATGTTAAGAAGCAGGACCGCAAATACGTTATAAAGTTGAGCTATTCTAAGCCTGTGAAAGTTAAATGAAAATATATTTTGAATGATCGATTACACATAAACCCTCACCACAGAAAGTGAAATAAACTAACCTTTTAATCTCTGACTTCTCTGTTCAATCGTTTCACTCTCAAACTTCTTGTATATGTCCGGGTCACTTTGGTACAGGGGATTTTCTTTATTCATCGTAAATGAATTGTCGAACACATTGATGTTGTCATCTAAGGTCAAAGAATCGCCCTCTTCTAAATCAATGTCCATGGAGTTTCGGATCACAAACTGTCCACGGACAACTTTCAAATCCGATCCGGATTTCTGTTCCACTTGGTGTGGTTCCTGGCTTTGTTCGTAACTCATATTCGTAAATTTCTCGTGTAAAGATTCCCTAACGGCTTTGGCTCTGTCTTCCCGCACGGGTCGAATGTGTTCCTCTCGAATTGGAATCTGTCGTTCTTGTCGAATGGTGGTCGTCTTTGTCTGAGATGGTACTACATATTCGAAATTGTCTGTATCCCTATATTCTTCATAAGTTGAGTAAGTTGTGTGTTTTTCTGATCTGCGCTGTTGTGATGTTTCACGAGGTGCTTCCTTGGTAGCGTAAACCACCTCCTCTTTAACAGGGTTAAGTTGAGACCGGTACCTGATGTCGTCATCTGAACTGATTACCTCGGTGGTTGAGTTCACCTTGGGCTCCGTGACATTCAGCTTCCTATTAAGGATGGTGATGGTGCTGACGTAGGGCGAGTTGGGGCTCCTCATCTCAGGGGAGGCGAGAGTTTCTGGCGAGTTGTTGAATTGTAACATTTTCTCTGATCGAAAACTGCGATCGGCTGGGTAATCCACCATATCCCTTATTGAATCCATACTTGCACTCCGTTTTAATTCCATTCTCTCCGATTTGTTTGTCACATATTTTGTCTCGTGCATGGATGGAATTGTCATGGCGACGGGTTCATTAGTAAGAGGAATTGACATAACTGCGGGAACATCTGGGTCGGGTCTTCTACCACCAGCTTTAGAAATATTAATTGTTGATCGATGTGAGCCACTGGTTCGACTATCGCTGTAAAAACTTTCATCTGTATCGCTGTGCCTGCCACCTCTTTGTTTGTCCCCCTTGACCACGACACGATAAGGCGAAGGCCGTGATCCACGAACATATAACTCATTATCTGAATCAGCCGGTCGAATAATTTGCTCATCTGTTTTCACAACGCGATGTTTTTTGACATGCATTTTTGGCTTGTAAGCATAAGTTGTTGATACAGGACTGGCACTTCTTTTGCGATTAAAACTCTCATCAAAACTGACCGTAGTAACATGTTTATCTTCTGGGGTGGGGGATCCGGTGGGGGATATTGAAGAGAACGAAGACGACAATTGATGGCGGGTTGGAGAGTGTGATTTACTGTCAATGTACACTTCCTTTGAGGAATTTCTTGGGTCGTGCTTGCTGTGCGGAGAAACATATACAATTTTGTCGCTGTCTTGGTACATTGGGTTGTTTCGTTTAACTTCGTAATGTTCGTAGAAAACATTTTCAGATTTATAACCACGAGGGTGAGGTCGGTTCAGGTCGTGTGTAAGATGAAGTTGATCTGACTTCCCTTTACTCACCACAGTGCCCTTTTTATGGCCGTGATCAGACATTGATGATTCGGAAGAAGACCGTGCTCTGTAAGGTTTATCGGTATTACGCGGGGTGCTGTAAATTTCCTGGTTATGAGCAGTGGATTTTAAATTCTTGGCACCTTCTAGGTGAACAACATTTGTTAAACTTGGGTGCTGATTAGACGAAAAATCGTATAAAACAGTGGAAACTTTACCTGATTTTGGTGCTCGTCGCTTTACGCCTTCATCGTCTGAAGAGTTATCGTCAGAACTTACTGAGTGGCCCTTATGGTGCTTCTTTTCTTTATTTACCGGTCGTATTTTCTCCGTTCTGACTTTTCCAGAATGTGACCCTGAACTGTCCACGTAATAAGTAGTTTCAGGTGATTTAACTCTTTCCTGTCCCCGAGGCGTGCCCGATCTCTCATAAGTAGAGGTTCTATCTGAATCGGACCGTCCTAAACTGGAAGGCGGGTGAAAAACAATAGGCCTGTCTGACGGCTGGCCATTCTGGAGAAGAATTGTGCGCTGGCTTTGATTGGGTTCTACAGACATGTGTACTGTAGAGTTAGAGGGGACATCTTCCACAGTCCTTTCCTCCTTGTATCGTCGGATGATGTGGGACGAACCCTGTCCTTTACTCTCCCGGTCTAACATAGCCTCTCGACTAGTGACGTCTACTTCATTAACTTGATTGTTACGAGAAGACGACTTGTTTTCTTTGCCTGACGTGGTCACGTGGTAGGAGAAAGCATCCCCAACCATACCTGGGATTGGTCGATGAGGTTGCTGTGTGTCTCTCTCCAGTGACTTAATCAAGTATTGAACATCTTGTGAGGATCGCTTTTCTTGATCAGGGCGAAAGTGCGTGTCTCGATCTGTCTTACCGCTGTGATACACGCGAGTGTTTGATGAGTTCTTCACGTGATTTGGCATTATATCAACACTTGAATGAATCCGATCGTCAGAGATATACCCTATGTTAACCGGTTCCGTACGTCGATTATTGTCGGTTTGTCTGTTTTCGATTCTATGATGAATTCTAGAGCCGGGCATTTCATGAGACCTGCTGTTTTCTGAGGTACTGGAGTGTGAGGAGAGACTCGAGATGCTTATATTGTCTGAAGCTGGAGGCTTTCCTGATACCACACGAGATGTCATATCAACATGTCGCCTATCCCTCCGGCTAGATTCAGGACCTGTCGAGTGGGTTTTGATTCGTATAATGTTAGACTGCTGTGGGTATCCCACACGATCAGATGTAACGTGATTGCCATTTGTACCATTGTGTTTTTGTGATGACGTATACGTTGTGTTTGTCACTTTTTCACTTCGCGTATGTTCTGGTCGTTTACTGCCACTATCTTTACTATCAGTTACATCGATTGATGTGCGATAATTAGGCGATTTATTGTCTATTAAATAGGCTTTAGAAGACGTTTGACTCACCTCCACCGGTCGCCTTTCAATTTTAATAGGAACACGTTCCGGGGCTTTAGCTGTTCCTATGTATGTATCTGGCAAAGGCTCAAATTGCTGGGGGTATGATTCAAGGGGTACGCTCTCCTTGGTTTCTACGTGTTGAATAGTTTCTACACGAGCTTCTGTTCCTTCCCGATCGTAGTTGCTAGGAGAGCTCATATTAAAATGAAAAAAATCCTGTTCGCCATGATTGTCAGCGAGGTAATCTCGGCTGCTATGCGAGCCTCGCCTTTCATCAACTGCTGTCGGTGACACTAGTATGTCCTCTTCAACGTACAGGTCTTTTCTTTGCGGTGTAGATCTACCACTGCGGTTATAATCACCTGTCGTACGTTCTTTCCCGGTCAATAAGTACGCCATTTTTCCTTTTTTGTTTTTATTTTCTCCAGTGATGTATCTAGGAGATGGAGGTGTCAAGTATCTCTGATCACTTGTCAATCTAACATCTTCAACAGAACTTTCATAAAATAAACTGTGTCTGTTGTCCTTCACTGATCCTTCATGCTTTCGAGGCTCGGGCTGGGAAGTAAAATTAGACGGGAATGCGCTTTCCGATAGTTTTTCACGACTTGTAACAAATTCCTCAGCCTTGTCCCACTCTGTGGTGACGTCGTCTTTAACATACACAGGTTGACTTGATGAAGAGCCCGTCACGTGATCCGACCTGTCCTCTTTTTTTACAATATTGATATTGTAGCCGTGAAGTTGTTTGGCAGGTTTTTCGTTGTCGCCTAAAGCAGAGGTAAATAGACTATAATCTAGATGCACAGAGTTTAAAGTCGGACTGGCTGAGCTCCCCTGGACCGTGTCGCCGTGAGCCAAGTCCGATTCATTCTGGGGTGTTTGTTGTTGAAAAGCCCAGTTAATGGAGTGTAGCTCTGAACCAGGTCTGTTCTGTAATTCGCCGTTAACATAACCCTCAGATTGGCCTTTTCTCGAATCGCTGACATCTAGCTTGTCGGGCTCGTGGAGGAATGTATTTGTTGATTGCACGCTTTCGTTTGTCGCTATGTTTCCCTCATTTGAAGATCGGTCAAAAAATCTCTCCCTGTAAGACGGAAAGCCAGTATTTTGTTGGCCACGCTCGGTCACGCTTATGTCAGACACAGTACGTTCAACAAATGTCCTCTCAGACAACACACGCTCAGGGGTTTCATAATTATTTGATCTGGGTATAGGCACTAAAAATTCCTCATGCGCGGATGTATAGGTCTCATCTGACATAGATGAGTTTAGACTTCGGTCACGGTGATTTTCGACAGGCATATTCACACGTTCGTTATAATAATCAGATGTAATTTGATTTTGGTTGTTATAAGCAATTCCAGTTGATGGCAGGTCTCGCTCGTTGTCAAACTTTTGTGTTACGTCTACACCCCCACTGGTGTTGTAATAATTAGTCAAATTCATACCAACATATTTGTCTGTTGAGTTTACACTGTCATTGTTTGTGTCATAATTCCTTGTAGTGAGTGTATCATGTTTATTGTTATAGTCTGTGTTAAAGACACGGTCACGATGTTTGTCATACTCAGATATATTTACACTGTCACGTTTAAGATTGTAATCGTCTGCGGACACCCTATCGTGTCTGTATGTCAAGTCCGTCATATTGTCTTCCCGACGGTAATTATCATTGTTTGTAACACTTAGCCGAAGTGTTTTCTCAGTCTCTGGCTGTAAGGTCTCGCTTAAGTTCTCCGGGTCTGAAAGATTACTTTCATTATCTGGCAGTGTGGTGATAGACACGAAACTTTCGTCTTGTTCACTATCTGAGAGGTCTTGACTTTCACCTGATGTGGACAGTGGGTGTGACAAGTCGCTCCTAATCGTCGTCATACTTTTCAAGCCTACATTACTAAAACGTTTTGAACCGTGTGCATTGTCGTCTTGGATATTGTTCACGGAACTACTCGAAATCGCATCCCGAAGAGAGTTTACGGTAGCACTATTCCGATCTCCATAATCCCCTGACATATTGCCATTGCTAGTTCTGACAAAAGTTTGCGTGTTTGATGTCAGAAAGTCATGGTTGTGTCTATCTGTCCCAGTTATTGACTGACCACTGTCTCCATAAACATCGCCGTTGTAAGTACGATTCGGCATAGATGTGCTGCCAATAATGGCATTGTGTGAGAAATACGGTTCGTATTGGGAACTAACCATTTGCTCGGTGGCCTCTGTTGACATCTCATTTCTTAACTTATTTGTGTCGAATACTTTGTACTCATATGTCTCTGTAATGACGCCATCCTCTTCGTCACTGGTAGTACTTTCCTTGTTTGTAGCTGTCATGTCTTTATGGGAGACCTCAGTTGTGCCGCTAGATTTGACTGTATAATGTACATCAAGATGACTTGAGGGGATTGTAATAGCAGTTTTATTGTCGGCATTTTCTGTCTCTACAATTATCTTGTCCGTATATACAGTCTCTACCACTCTCTTGTCGTTATTTGTAGTCTCCTCCATTCTCTCGTCTGTATTTACAGTCTCTACAAATCTGTCGTCGGCAATTACGGTCTCTACAATTTTATCGTCCGTAATTACGGTGTCTACAATTTTGTCGTCGGTAGTGACGCTCTCTACAATTCTGGCGTAGGTATTAACTGTCTCGTCTAATCTCTGGTCGCTATTTACAGTAGTATCAAATCTCTTGTCAGTGTTTGCAGTCTCTTCAATTCTCTCGTCGGCAACGGTTGTGAGCGGTGTTGGAGACGTTGGTCTAAGATTGTAAGCTCTATAAGGTTTTTCATCCGTTTCGTCATCTTCAATATTCACTTGTTTAGTTTTCTGGAAAATTTCACTTAAAACCAGTCCGAATGCAGCTTTGGGGTTTTGCTGATCCATCGTCTTGATATTCAAAGGCTGTTTCTTTTTATCAGACTTCGTTTCTTCTATTTGTTCAGTAACCTTAGGATTACGTATCATCTTAGAGAAATCTAACGACTTTTCAAGATGCTTAGCAAGTCCTTTTACATTCACAGTCTCCGAAAGAGTTTGGAAATCAGACCTTGATTTCATTGGACCAGTTTTAAGTCGTGACAAAAAACTCCCAGCAATGACAGGCGGATGACTATTGACGGCTGGCTCTGATCGCGTGTAATGGGCGGTGGTGAGGACAGTGGGCTCAGCTTTGTACTCCCTCTTCTGATCCCAGGCAATAGTATCCGAACTGCTGATTTCTGCACCTATAGGAGACAATCGACCTGTGGTGGCCGACTCGGATTTAATTGTTAATTGTTCGGACGGTGCTTCGGATTTGGATGTATAAGATATTTCAACGTTTGTCTCTTTTCCTCTCGGCATCTCGCTCTCTCCAATTGTCTCATAAACTCTACTGCTTTCTGATTCCGACACACTGGTCTTGTAGCTACGAACAATTTGTTCATTGTCATAAGCCTCGGAATAAACAGTGTGAGTCTGTGCATCGTCTGAGATACTAATGTCTCGTGGGCTGTCAGTGATATCGCTTGACACAGGAGTAGCCTCATTGTTCACATTTGTTTCAGCTGTCTCGTAAACAGCGTTAACGACAGGCGATATTTGTTTTATAGTTTCCTTCTCAGCGATTAAGTCAACCAGGCCATCAGTTGTATCTTGGTCTTTGTTAACACCGCTTCCGGTGGGATCGAAATTCATATGTAAGCTAGTGTTAGTATGGTCTAGGACTTCCACTAATGTGTTTTGTTCTTGGCTAGTTTTCAACAGAATTCCAGAGTCACTACCAACCTCTTCCATTTCCTCGGCGACGGGATCCACTAGTTCGGCTCCTCGTTGGAAACTTTCTTCTTCGGTTTTAGTTTGGGTTAATGTTTCAACGCGATGAATGTCGGAACTTTCTACACGTCTATCACCATTTACAGAGTTTCTGGCTTGGAGACGAGAAAGTTCCAATAACGTGAAGTCTTCTCCGTTATTAGCCTGATAGGCAGCGTCAGTCTTCGTACTCGTTATCGCTGAATTGTTCGACACGACATCTGCCTGTGTAGTAATAAGGCTGGTCTCAAGGTGTGTGAATTCGTGTATTAAATCAGATTCCCCATTATTGTTTGTCGACGTATAACAATCTTGATTTTTGTGAACAACAACCTCCGCGTCGGATGACAGATGGTCGCTAACACTTCTTTCCTCCATTGTAAAATCTTCCTCAAAACTGCTACTCATATTTGCCAGTATTTGATCAAATCGTCGGTGTGTATCATCGATATCGTCTTGGGACGGCTCGTCACCTACTATGTCAACCTGTGAATCCGTTTGAACGAGACACTCCTCCGTTCTATTCATAGCAGGCTTTGAAAGGTCGCCATTTTGAGAATATACACCACTCTCATGCTGATATATTTCCTCACTATTAGAAAGTGAATGCATTTCTGTATTTGCGCTCTTTATATTACTGCTGTCTATATTGGTATGTGAGTGAACAGGGGAATCCGGATTGAAGTGTAGTTCACTAGTAGCCTCAATAGAAATGTCTTTTGAGTTGAGATTGTCGAGCCGATCAAGCCGTTGTCCCGTCCCCGAGTTAAGCGATTCTATTTCACTCGCCGTGTCCTCGTGCATACTGCCTGTCTGAGGAGTAGATGATACCAATTCTTTTAAATCAAAATACGTGTTATATTCATCCATGTTTTTATGTTCTTCACTAGTCCGTTTATTTACACTACGCCCTGGTTCTACTCTCAGTACTCCATGTCTGTCAGTGCTGGTGTCCGCTGAGCTACCGTCTAACCCATTAGACACTGAATTCAACAGCTCAGTATTGTAAGTGTCGCGGGTTTCTAATCTATTCATTTCTGCTTCCTGGCCTTCTGCTAAGTTAAGTAAAGCCTGAATTGCGTGGTCCTCGTCATTCATATTTGACTCTGCGGCGGACATTCCTTCCGCTTGTTGAATGGTTTAATCGGGTAGAGTCATTTCAGTCTCTGCTCGGACACAAGTAGGAAGATTTGATAACACTGAATACCTTGAAGTGGACGATCTGCTTAAAGAACTGCCGGGTGATATACTTTCATTGTCATTTGAAACAACAGAACTTATTTTATTCTGATTAATGTCAGTTGTCCGGGTTTCTTCTCTCTGTACAACGGTTTCTTGGTTCGAAAAGTTTGTGGGATGGTTCGAAACATCTCCATTTAGACCAGTATCATCAGAAGTGGAGCACTGGTTATGTACTGTCGCTTCAGGCTTTAGTGTTGATGTGGCTAGAGAATCATTGGCGAAAGAACTTCCTGACGAAACGAAATCCGCCTGAATTGTTTTGCTTTCAGTTTCTTTAGAACTAATTGGCGAATGGTTTTCGAAAAGATCGGCAGAAATAACTTTATGCTCATTATGTCTCACCCTTATTCTATTTCTCCCGGGGGACTGAGGTGTCTGGTGACTCCGATGACCTCTTTGAAATTTGGGTTTGGGTTGAGATTTCTTATTGTTGTAATCATCGCTTGAAAATATTGTTTTCATTCCTGATGAGGACTCCACTCTCTTCAAGTTAGAAGATTGCACCCTGGATACCTCCTTTATCAGCCGTGTCTTCAACTCGGTGTCCCCTTCTGAGGTCATGGTGAACTCTGGTTCAGCTCTTTATTCAATTTAACTCTCAATCTGCAGAACAACAAGAAAAAGATAAAGATTAGAAGCATTGAAGGCATTAAAAACGTATTATAACAAAAAAAATTACTTTACAGAGCGATACATTCTATAGAAAAGCGATGACTGATTTTAACAAATAATACAATTTTGTTTACAAGATGTAAAAAAAATGTAGAAACTAAATAAACCAATTAGTTATTTAATAGCAATGAAGGAAAGAAATTAAATGAATAATGTCTTGTAAATATCGATAAATATCGTGTATGTGTATTAACTATTAGATATATCATTACGAAATGTGAACAATGAATCATGGGATATGTTTCCCACCATCCAGGTAGACCTTAAGTACCTTCGCAACAGTAATCCCTTATACAGACGGCGTACATATTGTGCATGTTAGAGTGACCTCGTGAATTGTTACGTAGGTGGAAAATCCAAATGGATGGAGGAGTGTGTTGAAGAGCCTCAGATAAATAAACTGTGTTTATTCCGTGGACGATTTATGGAATGCGGGATATACATTAGGCCATCGGCATTCAATATTTTTATTACAGTAGTTTGACCGATTTTGTTAAATACAATCGTCAACAATATCCAGTCCACACGCTCTTTTATATAAAAGTGTCATTTGTTCAAAAGAAAATGTTGCAGTAAAATTGATAGAACTCGAATCCGACCTGTTAGACCTGTTGTTATTATTATATATATGAACATACAAAGCAGTGGTGCGAGGCGGGCGTATTGAAGGAAACTAGGTTTGTAAGGAGAAATACCTGGGCTCTGGTGTTAAGATCTGGGCCTGACCCGTGCATCCCACACACTCCTTACCCGAATGTGCTCACACTTCTATTTATTCTCTACATTTGTATTTCATAGCCTAGAATTCAAAAGGTCTTGCGTGTACTGGATAAATTATAGAGGTTGCACTTTATCAACTAAAAGCAAAACATGATGTACTGAAAGAGATAAGGTTTAATGAATAATTCTTTTTAGGGGTTTGTAAAAATCGACCGACAAATCTGTGCTCCGAGCATTTGATGCAGGTGGGTGTAAAGCATCCCTGAAAGGACCGGACAAAGAATTGACCAAATTACGGGATGTATAAATGGTTATAAACATCTTTGAAGATAACCTTGAAATTTCAGGAGCTTATCTCGATTCCAATAAAATTTTATTTCTCTACAAAAAAAATAACATTGCTCTAGTGAAACCAATTGTGAGACGATCGGATTGATTATATACTACAAAGAGTGTGATGGTTTCCAATGCTATAACCCGGCCTAAGGCCTAATTGATTCCATCCAACATAAAGTTTGATGGTTTCCAATGCTATAACCCGGCCTTAGGCCTAATTAATTCTATACCACATAAAGTGTGATGGTTACCAATGCTATAACCCGGCCTTAGTCATATTTGATTCTATACCACATAGAGTGTGATAGGTTCCCAATGATATAACCCGGCCGGAGGCATAGTGGATTTATAACACTTAGAGTGTGATGGTTACCAATGATATGACCCGGCCTAAGACATAATTGATTCTATACCACAGAGAGTGTGATAGTTACCAATGATATAACCCGGCCTAAGGCATAGTTGATTTATAACACTTAGAATGTGATGGTGACCAATGATATAACCCGGTCTTAGGCATATTTGATTCTATATCACATAGAGTGTGATGGTTACCAATGCTATAACCCGGTCTTAGGCATAGTTGATTCTATACCACATAGAGTGTGATGGTTACCAATGCTATAACCCGGCCTAAGACATATTTGATTCTATACCACATAGAGTGTGATGGTTACCAATGATATAACCCGGCCTAATGCATAGTTAATTTATACCACATAGAGTGTGATGGTGACCAATGATATAACCCGGCCTAAGGCATACTTGATCCATACCATGCACATAGAGTGTGATGGTTACGAATGCTATAACCCGGCCTAATGCATAGTTGATTTATACCACATAAAGTGTGATGGTTACCAATGCTATAACCCGGCCTTAGGCCTAATTGATTCTATACCACATAAAGTTTGATGGTTACCAATGCTATAACCCGGCCTAAGGTATACTTGATTCTTACCACATAGAGTGTGATGGTTACCAATGATATAACCCGGCCTAATGCATAGTTGATTTATACCACATAGAGTGTGATGGTGACCAATGATATAACCCGGCCTAAGGCATATTTGATTCTTACCACATAGAGTGATGGTTACCAATGCTATAACCCGGCCTAAGGCATAGTTGATTTATACCACATAAAGTTTGATGGTTACCAATGCTATAACCCGGCCTTAGGCCTAATTGATTCTATACCACATAAAGTTTGATGGTTACCAATGCTATAACCCGGCCTTAGGCATATTTGATTCTATACCACTTAGAGTGTGATGGTTACCAATGCTATAACCCGGCCTAAGGCATAGTTGATTTATACCACATAGAGTGTGATGGTTACCAATGCTATAACCCGGCCTAAGGCATACTTGATTCATACCACATAGAGTGTGATGGTTACCAATGCAATAACCCGGCTTTGGGCATAATTTTAGAAACAGTACATTGCAGGCAAGTTAAGAAAAATGCAATTTAATCGGTGAAGTATCCTTGCGTCGAAAGAACAAGCGTAAGTGAATTGTGATGGCCCTGTGAGCTGAAATCATGAAGAAGGCACTCCCATCACATTCCAAACGGAACTCTTATATAAATAAACATTTCTGTGAGGACAAACAACGGAAGCAGTTAAAAAATAAAGCCAGACTGGTAACATTTTTCCGACAAATATGCGAAGCAAGTTAATTGCATTTTCAGCTTGGCTAATTCAGGGAGTTGATGAACACTGGCAGTCCAGACAAACATCAATCAGAACGATCAGACTTTTAGTCAATATAAATGTTATGACAAATTATTACGGTAACAGTCGTTTTTTAAAGAGCGATAAAAGATTATATATGTGACATTTATGCCAATGATAATAAATGAGTAACATTTAGACGGAACAGTGAATGAAGGCAGTTAGATTTCACCGGCTAGCTACGGAAATAAAAGGGATATATTAACACCCAGCCAGAGTAATATTGCAACTGTTATTTAGTTAGTTTAGTTAGTTAACGGAGAACTATATATTGTAAAACATTTGACAAAAGCTACTCAGCTGTTTCTAAAGATCTATTCTGGTGCATTTTGAGCTAGCTGTTATATAGAAATGCCAGAGGTCAGGGAGAATGTTTGGTAAGCAATCACCAACATAATCCCTGGGTCGCGGATTATGTAAATTGTAAAAGTACAAAGCAGTTAAGTTTTAAACGCTAAAGACAATGGATATAGTTTTTAAGTAATCGCTCAAAATAGTCTAATCTCGAACTGTTTTGGGAAAGACTGACCTGCCAAGTATGTTGTGATTTGGTTTGATGTTTTCTAAGCCGAACGATTTTTTTCGATAGCTGTAGGTTGTATTTTATGGAGCATACTTGTCTATAACAAAACTTGCCGATTTATTTCACGGTGATTTGCAACTTCCGACTGATATCATTCTGATTTATATCATTATGATTTGTATCATTCTGATTTATATCATTATGATTTGTATCATTGTGATTTAAATCCCTGGGATCCGTATGGCTGTGATTTGTCATACTGATTTTAATCACTGTGATTTGTATCACAGTTGCTTGCATCACAGTGATGGGTATGGTTGTGAATCACTGTCATTGTATCAGTGTGATTTGTGTCACTGTGATTTTTATAAACGTAATTTGTGTCGCTGATATTTCCCTCATCGGGAATTGTATCGTTGTGATCTGTATAATTGCGAATTGTGTCAGTTGGGTTACTGTCACTGTGTTTTATATAGTTATGAATTGTGTCACTGTGATGTGTATAACTGTGATTTGTATAACTGTGATTTGTATAACTTTGGTTCATGTCTCTCTGATTTTAGCACTGTGATTTTTATGATTGTGATTTGTATAGTTGTGATTTGTATAGTTGTGATTTGTATCATTATTGTTTTTGTCTTTCTGATTTTTAGCACTGTGATTTGTATCACCGTATCACCATAAGATTTTTCTATGGGGTTCTATAGGATCTCATAGGGTCGTATAAAATTTTCTATGGGATTCTATAGGGTCCTATATGATATTTTTCTAAGGGATCTTTTAGGATCCTATAGGATTTTCTATTGTTTTTATAGTTAAAATAGTGGGGAAATCTTAAATATACAGGATAGACACTGGTAAATCAAAATATTGTTCTACAAGATAAACTTATTCATTTGATTTAACATTTATTTTATTTATTTACGCTTGGACAAATAAAGGATTAAAATATATGTTTTCAGAATGCAATAATTTAGGGACATGTATAAGATATTCACAAAATTTAAGTTTCTATAATCTTGAGTATTCATGCTTTATAAAAATGGTTGAGTTATACATACACGTCTTATCATCAAGGATTTTAAAAAGGTATTTTTGTGAAAATCGATAGAGGGTGTCCAGCTAGACATAAGTAAATTTCGCAAACATGTTAGTTGGCTGTTATAAGATCTCAGAGAATCAAGGCTGATACAATCTTTTATATGTATCTCCAGTGAACGCAATGAAAGCTATGTGTAGTCTTGTATGTGTAACTGACTAAGACCCACTTCAAATCTATAAATACATGTACAATAAATGTTTAAATAACTTATTAGAATGTATACGACTAATTGTACGTTGTCATGGCAAAAACACGATCCTGGACGCATTTAAAAGCTATACAGTCCTTTGTCAAACTTGTTACGTCACACACAAGAGCAAGATGAAATCCCTTCAAGTTAACCAGAGAGTGGACTCAGCTCTCGTATTAACCATTGTACACTGTATGTGGGGCATATCTTGAATGGCATAATGCAAACCTTTTTTTGTGCATTTATCATTTAAAATGTGGAAAGAAAGATAGAAAGCACCACCACACGCGAGTGTTGTTTTAATAATATACATAGAGATTACACGATAAAATGTCACGATGGAACCGGTGTGCTTATCGTAGCCAGGTAACGGTGGACTTTTGGTAAACCGGTTGCTTGAGGTTTAACGCCTTTAAAGTGGCGGAAGGTAAAATCTGTATATAGTACAATAGTTTATACTATACATCCCAGGTAAAATCAAAATACTTCAAACGCTGCAAGTTAAGTAATGTTAAGTAACGGTGACTCTTGCATCACAGAGAAATGAGTTTAACCAATCTGATTACCAAGTTGTCGGTCCATGCATAAAACAACCAGGTCAGGAAGAACACACATGTTAAGGTAAGGTTAAGAAACCGTTCAAAACAGAATTCAGGTCAACTCATTTACGAGAGACAAGCGATCTATCGGTGACAGATAGAAGACAGATTTATCAGACGACAGAGGTATTCTTAATTCTTCAGATCAGAGTTTGATGGTACAAAAAATCACATATGTATCCATTGCTGCGTAGCTAAATTGCCTAGAATTTATATTCTGCAATCAGTCAGTCAAGTCAGAAGAACTTGATCGATTGCTTGGTTGATTCAATCAATCAATCAATCAATCAATCAATCAATCAATCAACC
>JAVFBX010087823.1:0-16477 GCA_034783855.1 Mopalia kennerleyi | reverse complement strand
CTCCATTAGGTCGAAAATCATATCCCTAGGCATAATAGCTGAACATTTCTCTCTTCTTGGCCATTCAGTCAAAGATCATTTTGAAATTCTTTCCTCTGAAGAAGAACGCAAACAGAAACGCTGAGAAAAAAGGCTCTTCAAATTCTTCACAAGTAGAATCCACTGCACGTCACAGAACTGCTTCTTAAATCTAGTTTGAACCGAAGTTTCCCGACTGCGTATTTTTACGACCAACTGATATATCATTCAACAAAGACGAACATCGGTCAACCTCTACTTGTTTGGCTAAATTTGGTGTTTATATTGTCCCCGTGTTATCTGTCTTTTAATTGGACAACTGAAATCTTTTGTGAACCACAGTAAGCTTGACCTAATTGAACAGAATCAGCCGAGTGATTGCGTAAGATCTCAAGATAGCGACAAACAAAACATGGGAGCGTTTTTGAGATCTGATTTTAATTGGATTGCCAGTCTCGTTTTGACAGGAATATCAAAATCTTGTACCTAACATGTCTACTCCTGTCTCTTACAAGCCCATTATAGGACACAAGAGAAACTAAAATCTAAAAGAACAACTGGGTTAGGCGAAACTTCCGTCTGTATCAGATAGGTTATAAAACTCTTTGTCTTTAACAGCCATATTCATTAGTTAATTCTATATCTCTGTAATACCATTTTATAGGCTGATTTATTCTCAATCCATACCGAATATCTTGTTTGCTATATATTAAACTATCTTGTATACACCTTGTTAATGGTCATAACCTTCTCTTGAGATGTCTATAGGTTACCTATAACACAACTCGAGCTAAAATTCTATTAACAACTTGTCTAGGGCATACGATGTTTCGTCGATTTTAATTGATCTACATCCTATAGTGCCAGTGTGATCGCTACTGCTTGATACTAACATAAAGATTCTACATAACGGATCAGTAACACGACCTTTGTCTTGTCAGTTTGAATCACACCAACGTTGAAAATAGTTTAAAACGTCTTTAAACTTGTGTTGTAAATCGCAGATGTCTGAGAGCACCGAGCCCGGCCTTACTGCAGTCTTTCCACGGTAAGCTCTGGTCAGCAGATATCGGAAATATCGTTACCCTTGAGGGCGCGTATCTATCCTCTGTAAGTTCCATATGGCACAAGACCACAATTTATTTGCCATAAACTGTAATGTTACCGTTTGGCTCAACGGTTCCCTCCCAAACTTTCGTTGGACGAAAAAGCCTGGCACACATCTTAATCGGCGCTTTTGGAATAAACCATAATATTCTTGACAGGGCATGACCGTTGAAATTTTTAGCTATTTATCCGACAATGTGACAAGGGTGCCCAGCTATCTTCACAATATAAACAACAGCCGAGTCATCCTTCCACCAAATGGTGCTAAATACACCAATGCCACATATGTAGGCCATAATTTTACACTGACCTTGTCCCGTATTCATAAAGCTACTTAAGTATTTCTTAACGTTAAGCAATATTTAGCCAACGTCAGCCCTTCATTATCTCTTAAAAAAGGTTAAACGTTAAACAATTAAGATAACATTTGATTAATTTCACTTTTATCTTTAAAGTTGGGATCATAACAAGTAACGCAAATTGGTGTTCATGTACTATAACTGATGTTCGAAAATTCGCTAATTGTTTCATAACTTTAAACAATACTTAAAGGGAAAGACAACTGTTTTTCGACCTAAACTTATTATTTTTATTGCATATTTTCAAAGACAATCATCGGTATTGCACTTGCATTCGAATAAGCATAGCCGGTAATTAGTTAATTTAAAAGGTGGAACTGACGTCATTGTTCCAAAACACGGTAGTTATATCATCTACTCGTGACTGTCCCCTATTGCCTGCGCTGGTGGTTCTTTCATATAAAGCCGAAAGTGAGGGTTCCGTCCCAAAGCAAAACAACAACAAAAACAATCGCTTGTATATATCAACCTGGTACTAAAACTCGGATTTTTTTTAAAACTGCATGTCAGCTGACAACATTCTAAACGTACGTGTTACTCAAAAAGCTACTTTAATGTATACAAGCGATTAACATTGCGCTTGGATGACCAAGCTTGTGTATACGTCGTGTTGTTACAGACGCCTTCCAATACATACACAAGCAAACAGACGGCTATGATTACTCGAATGGGAGTGCAATACAGATGTTTTGTCTTTGAAAATATGCAATAAAAATAATAAGTTTAAGTACTCCATCAAAAACAAATTTGCAGGAGCAGACCATATTTGTTAGGAACTATATTCGAGGCTGACAAAACGGAATTTGGTGGCAATTAGTGGCATTGAGTCTTAAAGTCGCAGACATGACATGTTAGCTGGACGAGTCCATTCTGTAGCAGGACTATATAGGTTATATGTACAGCCAATGAAACATCACTGACGTTAGCGTGCACGATTCTAGTTGTACATTGATAGATCTCCCGGAGCTGTGACACGCATTGTATTTCATACCAAGTCGAGAAACAACGGTATTTAGTTAACTTACAATTTGTGTCAGGTAAGTACTGTAGAATATAACTGATACAACACAATGATGACAAATGTAATATTTTGCAATCACCGACACTTCAGACGTATGTCGTAAAACCCCAATTTAATATATAAATAATGAATTGAAAAAAAGGGTCATGGCATGAAGTGAATTTTTTAAGTGGGAAAGACTTTACTATGTAAATGTTGTCTTAATCTTTCTTTAATTGTGCATCATTGTTTTATTTTTTTCCTTCAGAATACAAAGAGACGCATTAACCAATTAAGGCTGCCATGAACAACAGTTTTAACCAGACCATGTGGAATTCGTCACATGCATGGACTCGTGACTCAATATTGATTTTCCGATTGATGTATATGCTCCATGAATATGCTTTCCCTGTTGTCGTGGGGTTTGGGCTTTTATGCAATTGCTTGTCTATCGTTGTATTTGCTGAGAAGAAATTGATGAGATCTTCAACGGTGTACTTAATCGCTCTTCTGGTATCGGATACGGGATTTATGTTTTCACTTCTGTGGCCATACTTGGAACGTAAAGGAGTACAATTGTTGAGTCAGCCAGGGTGGTGTCAGGTCATTATATACTTGTCCTATGTGTGCGGGTTCTTATCGGTTTGGTTGATAGTGGTGATAACGGTGGAACTTTTCATAGCTGTGTGTTACCCCGACAAGGCCGTCGCCATTTGTTCCATACCTAAAGCAAAGCTGACTGGTCTGTGGTTACTCGTGCTGTCTCTGGTTTTGTATTCGCCAATTTTGGGCTTTGTGAGTTCTGTCGACCAGACTTGTTACAGGACATCGGAAGTAGCATGGATGGCTTTGACATATGCAGACACCGTTATAACTATCATTTTGCCGTACAGTATCCTCGCAGTTCTTCTGATCAGTGTCGTCAGACAAACTGTTCGTCGTAGATTGTCATCACGACGTAAAAATACTTTGAGACAATCTCAACAAACTGCTAAACTTAAGATCCGTGTGGCGAAAATGCTTTTTGCGATTTCCTCATCTACATTCGTGATGAGTATCCCAAGCCATGTGTGTCGTTTAAGGCTTTTAGTTCTTTATGGAGGACTGGAAAGATCAGCAGCGCCTTCCCTTTTAGAAAACTTTACCTACATCGTATTGTTGTTCGTCTACCAGTGCAGCTTTGGTAATAAATTTGTCATTTTTCTTTTGTTCAGCAAGAACTTTCGCTCCGTTCTGAAGTCTAAGTTTAGAAAATGTTGCCTGTGTTTAAATAATAGTTCTGATAAAAACTAAATTCTATTTTAGTAAGGCCTATCAAAAAATGCTGTGTTTTATCTAAAGGCCTGAAAAAACATTGGGCGGACTAGGCAGGCATGATTTTGGGTTTTTTGTCAGTTATTTTTGTTTTTGTAGACATTGTACAAAACAGTAGATATTAAATAAAACTGATACAGATGATTGCATGACCGAAAAACATTACAAAAAACAAGTTTGCTTTGAAAATATGCCAGTTTGGAATGGTCTTTTGAAAGAAAAAAAAACATTTTAATTTCTTGTTTTTTTTTTACATTTTTTATGCAAAAAGTAGGGTCGGTCGGGTTAGAGGAAAGAAGACATTTTTAAAGGCCTAATTGTACTTATATACTGACATTACAAACAAAATGTCGGACATAATAAAGTAACAAAGACATTTTTTATTATCTAATCTGTGTTCAAAACGTTAATGGTTTAAAAAAGGCAGCAATAATCAACAATTAAATACATTTTTCCGGCAATAATTTGAGAATGTTTACAAATAAAGTAAATTTTTAAACGGTATAGATTGTACCGTAGCGGATCTACTCTTGTAAACATGTACATTATGTTATATTGAGATACGCCGTGTGATATATTCTTGTAAATTTGTACACTATGTTATATTGAGATACGCTGTGTGATATATTCTTGTAAATTTGTACACTATGTTATATTGAGATACGCTGTGTGATATATTCTGATAATTTGTAGATGGTATTAAATTGAATTGGGTGTATAAAGTATTTTTGTAAACTTTGTTTAGTTGAGACACGCAGTGTGAACCATTCTTTTAATTTTGTACGTTCTTTAGTGCTGATACATGTTATGTGATCAATGCTTGTACATTTTTACATTTTGTTTAATGTGTTGAAACATCCTATCTGGCCTACTGCTTGTAAACATGTACATTTTGTTTAATGTGTTGATACATCATATCCGGCCTACCGCTTGTAAACCTGTACATTTTGATTAATGTGTTGATACATCCTATGCGGCCTACTGCTTGTAAACATGTACATTTTGTTTAATGTGTTGAAACACCCTATCTGGCCTGAACATTGTAAACATGTTCAGTTTGTTACATTGACGAATCCTTTATTTATGGACACACTGAAATGTTTTTAACACTTATGGCAGCCTTTTTTGGTTCGATTGATTTGTGGTTTTGGCTTTCAATCCTTGCTCGGTGCTGCTGACTCAAATTATGATTCAAGATTAAACAGTTTTTGTAAATGGATAAAATAATCACACCATCCCGCAGTTGAAATACCACTGTTTATGGATGAATCAATATATGAATTAAACAACCAATCAATTCGTCAGCAAATGGCCACTTTAGGGGGATATTAAAACTCTTATTTAAATGTACTGTTAACCTTTTTCAAGTGTATTTCCTTTCAAATGTGAATCAATGTGAATGTTAAATATATATTTTTTCTCGAGTAAATAAACCCTGTTCACTGAATGCGCCATAACGTTTTCATTCTTACTTTAATACCAAGTACGATCTTTGCTAATGTTAATGTTCTGCTTCATGCGCCAAATCGCCGGCAGTAAATTCCGACTACTTGGACCACGCAGTCAACAGGCTTTCCACAAAAAGGAAGGTTAATACCCTTTAACCCTTCTGATAGGTTTGTTTGATTGGTGTTTTACGCCGTGCTTAAGGCTGTTTAACTTCTATGTCGGCGATGTAAACCAACAATAATTGACACTAGCGCAACCAAGATGTGAAACATTTCCATAATGTTAGAAAGTTAATTTTCCTCCAGTGCTAAGTAAATACAGTATTGCTACATGTACTTTTCAAACAAACTGCCCTTAATTAGCCAGAGGGCCCCTTCTGATAGGAGCCTCCAAAGCTGAAAGCAATGGAATTATGTTTGTGTCGACTGCCAGTGTTGTTTTGGATGGGTGTAATGGGCTGTCAGGTTTAATAATCAATGTACCCCAATTCAAAAGAGAGACCGGGGAGAATTATTGTTTTTGGTCACGTAACAGGAAACTTTATTGATAACGACTATTTAATGGAATGTATCGATATAGATCAATATTTTATCGATATCAATAAATGCATTATTGATATGGATCAATGAATTATCGATATCAATAAATACATAATCGATATGGATCAATGAATTAACGATATCGATACATAAAATATCGATATGGATCAATGAATAATCGATATCAATAAATTCAGTATCGATACGGATCAATGAATTATTGATATCGATAAAACAGTATCGAGATGGATCAATGAATTATCGATATGGATCAATGAATTATCGATATCGATACATACATTATCGATATGGATCAATGAACAATCGATATCGAGAAATATATTATCGATATGGATCAATAAATTATCGATATTGATAAATACATTTTCGATGTGGATCAATAAATTATCGATAAATAAATGATCCATATAGATCAATGAATTATTGATATCGATATAGGAATATTATCAATATGGATAATTCCAGTCATTATAAAATCGACATCGGTAATGAGTTTCAGATAAATAAATTATCGATTGATATTTTTATTTCGATTTCGATAATAATATATCGATACCCATAAATAGCTATTGATTCGTTAAATAATAATCGATATTCATATTTCATTTATCGATGTGGATAATTCTGGATTAAATGTGTATTTGCAAAATGTAAAGATCCGACGACATCAGGGAGCCTGCAAGCAAATCTCATCGTACATATACCGGAGGTATCTGATATATCTGAAATGACCTGAACAACTGACTAGCTCACTAATTGATTGATTGATTGATAATTGTTTTCGCCACATTCAGCGGTATTTCAGCTATATGTTGTGCCGAGAGCAAACTGTCAATTTTGTTAGTTTTTTTAAAAATTATTTTACTCTTTTAATGAATAACTACGGTAATTCCAACTAATAGCACTGAACACTAAAAGAGAAACAACCCGAACCAAAAAGGAAAAACATAAGTGTCAACATATCAAACGCTTCATTTTGGATCTAATAATTGCAAATATTACAGTGAATGAACGAGATGTTTTACATTGAAGTATCACTGGCGTGCTCAAAGTTTATTTACTCGTATAAATATCCCAGTCTTGCCAGCTTTTTATTGAGTTAAATCATAACCACCACAGAAACAAAACGATTTGATAAAAATGGGTTTGTCGTATTGTATAATCGAGGTTGAATAGAAAGATTATTTGAATTTGAAACAACGACAGAAGCTACATGTATAGACAAAAATGCATTAGGCCTACAGCACTTCTTAACATTTAAAGAATTTTGTGTTTATGGCAGCTAACGTAAAACGTACCAGAAAGATTTAAAGACCAATTTGTAACAAAACTGAAATTACATTTCTGAAAGATTCCTTATTTTCCATTGAAAGCCATTTATCTTTTTGTTCTGCTACGGTTATATATGATGGGCTATTAGGGCCCCATTTGTTGTCGTGATGGTACTGGGGTAATTGTACATAACACACTGTAGGTCAGCTGTGCATAACTATATTTCGTGTATTTGAACATTTGAGGTTTTGACAGGTCTGTTGATTAATAGTATTTAAGATTAATATTAATGGCCTGTGCCATTCCTACATAGGTTTGTTTGTTTGTTTGTTTGATTGGGGTTTAACGTCGTATTCATGGGTATTTCACTTATATGACGACGGGTTGTCCACTTCACAATGTTCTTTGCCTAATTACGGTTAAAACCCGGGAAGAAACCTTGTAAAAAACACCCTCGCGATTGCGGGGGCACATCGTGTGACTCACTCATATACCTGAGGGTCGACAGACGGACTCGATCCTGTGAACGGTACATTGAAGTTGGTTTAGTAAGCGCACTTGCTAACCATTAAGCCACGGCCGCGGGACATTCCTACATAGGAATGATTAACGCCAATTTGACAGGTCTATTCACCAGCCAACCGATCAACCAACCAACCAACCAACCAACCAACCAACCAACCAACCAACCAACCAATCAACCATCCAACCAACCAACCAACCAACCAACCAACCAACCAACCAACCAGCCAGCCAGCCAGCCAGCCAAGCAACCAACCAGCAAACTAACCAACCAATTAACCTACCAACCAACCAGCCAGCCAGCCAACAAACCAACCAACCAACCAACCAACCAACCAACCAACCAACCAACCAACCAATCTCCACATGATTCTGGAATGTGCTACTCCAGTCTCCACATGATTCGCTGGAATGTGCTACCCCAGTTTCCACATGATTCGCTGGAATGTGCTACCCCAGTTTCCACATGATTTGCTGGAATGTGCTACCCCAGTTTCCACATGATTCGCTGTAATGTGCTACCCCAGTTTCCACATGATTCGCTGGAATGTGCTACCCCAGTCTAAAATGTGCAAAATGTCTGGATTAAACTTATATAAAAGATACACAAACAAACAAACAAACCAACTACCAAAACGTTATACCAGATAGTCACGCCCACGAAGTGACCACTGAATCTTCCACACAACCAATATTGCCAGGTTCATAGTTATATAAATACTTTAACAACTTCACAGATCAGAAAGTTACTACTGATTCGTAAGCAAAACTGTAAAATTACCATTCAGTCTTTACCACGTAAAGTAACAACTGAGTATTAATCACAAGCACAATTATTGCCACTAAATATTAAACACCATCGATGACTTTCAAATATCATACCGTTATCCCACACTATCTCAGCCGTAAAGTTCACAAATCGCCTTCACCACAGCCATCAAATCTAATCACCGCTCCGCCACGTAGACACGACTGAGTCTTCAACCTTATCAAGAAAGTCACAACTGTGCTTCTGCCAGGAAAAACGGTAAATTACTGACAAACGGCAGTCGATCAAGGGCGCATTCGGATGATAAAACAGAACATGACGATATATGGCTGACCATAACATTTTAAAAACTAGTCTCATGCTAAAATCATCGTCGATGTACATTTTGGCACCCTTCTAGCTAAGCTAAGCATAATTAGAGTATGCTGTTAATTATGGAAGAAAATCCGCAGAATATTTGCTTATAACCTTTCCTTTCCTTTTTTTTTTAATTTTTTTTTTACACTTTATCGTTATGTTGATGTTAATTCATTTGAAGTGCATCTGAGCCAGCCAGCCGGCCAACCAACCAACCACCCAGCCACCCAGCCAACCAATCAAACAACCCACCAACCAATCAAACAACCAACCAACACAATCAACCAAACACACTAACAATTAATCGACCAGCAAACCATCCAACCTGCCAACCAACCAACCAACCCCCAAACCAACCAACCAACCAACCAACCAATCAACCAACCAACCAACCAACCAACCAACCAATCAACCAACCAACCAACAAACCAACCAACCACTCATCCAACCATCCAACCAACCACTCATCCAACCACCCAACCAACCAACCAACCAACCTCCCCGTCAACCAACCAACCACACATCCAACCATCCAACCAACCAACCTCCCAGTCAACCAATCAACCAACCAGCCAGCAAAACAACAAATCAATCAATCATGCAACCAACTGCCGATTAACCAACGAACCAGCCAACTAACTAGTCATCTATCCAATCAACCAACCAAGTCCCGACCGACCGACCAACCAAGTCCCGACCGACCGACCATCCCGACCGACCTACCAAGTCCCGACCGACCGACCAACCAAGTGTCGACCGACCGACCAACCAAGTGTCGACCGACCGACCTATACAAGTAAACTAACCTACAAGCAAAACAACCTTCAAGCAAACCAGCCAGCCAGCCAACACATCAGCTAACCAATTCATCAATCAGTCATCTATCCAATCAACCAACTAACCAATCAACCAACTAACCAATCAAACAACTAACCAATCAAACAATTGACCAATTAGCCAACCAGCTAATCTACCAACCAACCAATGAAATCAGGCTAGATAAACTTAGAATTTATTCCCACGGACTAGATTGGTCAAATCTAGACTAACGCAAATTTACCCCGATTCTATTCTACATGGCTAGAATAACTCTGAGTTTATCCCCCCTGTTTAGATTGGCCAAGGCATGGTAAGATTAACGCTGACTAAACTTCACACTTTTCTACCTGGCTGGATTAACTCTTAATTTAATCCCCTGATTAGATTGCCAATGGTTAAAATTAACACTGATTAACCCTGACAATATTCTCCCTGAGTAGATTAACTTTGTGTTTATTCCCCCTGACTAGATTGGCCATGGTTAGATTAACGATGTCTGACTCTATTCTACCTGGCTATATTAACTCTGAGTTTATTCCCCCTGACTAGATTGGCCATGGTTAGATTAACAATGTCTGACTATATTCTACCTGGCTAGATTAACTCTGAGTTTATTCCCCCTGACTAGATTGGCCATGGTTAGATTAACGATGTCTGACTTTATTCTACCTGGCTAGATTAACTCTGAGTTTATTCCCCCTGGCTAGATTGGCCATGGTTAGATTAACGATGTCCCACTCTATTCTACCTGGCTAGATTAACTCTGAGTGTATTACCCTTGACTAGATTGGCCATGATAAGATTAGAACTGACTAGCCCTGACTCTATTCTACCTGGCAAGATTAATTTTGAATTTATTCCCCTTGACTAGATTGGCCATGATAAGATTAGCAGTGACTAGCCCTGACTCTATTCTACCTGGTAAGATTGATTTTGAATTTATTCCCCTTGACTAGATTGGCCATGATAAGATAAGCACTGACTAGAATATTCTACCCGGCAAGATTAATTTTGAATTTATTCCCCATGACAAGATTGGCCCTGGTTAGATTAACGATGTCTGATTCTATTCTACCTGGCTATATTAACTTTGAATTTATTACCCTTGACTAGATTGGCCATGATAAGATTAACGCTGACTAACCCTGACTCTATTCTACCTGGCAAGATTAATTTTGAGTTTATTCCCCTGGACTAGATTGACCATGATAAGATTAACGCTGACTAACCTTGACTCTATTCTACCTGGCAAGATTAACTCTGAGTTTATTCCCCTTGACTAGATTGACCATGATAAGATTTACGCTGACTAACCCTGACTCTATTCTACCTGGCAAGATTAAATCTGAGTTTATTCCCCTTGGCTAGATTGGCCATTATAAGATTAACAATGGCTAACCCTGACTCTATTCTAGCAGGCTACATTAACTCTGAGTTTATTCCCCTTGACTAGATTGGCCATTATTAGATTAACGATGGCTAACCCTGACTCTATTCTAGCAGGCTACATTAACTCTGAGTTTATTCCCCTTGACTAGATTGGCCATGGCTAGATTAACTTTGAATTCATTCCCCCTGACTAGATAGGCCAATGGTTAAAATTAACACTGACTAACCCTGACTCTATGCTACCTGGTAAGATTAATTTTGAATTTATTCCCCCTGACTAGATTGACCCTGGTTAGATTAGAGATGTATGACATTGTTCTACCTGGCTAGATTAACTCTGATTAACACTTGCTGGATTCGTATTAAAGGATTTGGTTAACCCTGACTATAAAAACTTTTACAGGATTAATCCTGAATTGATTCACCATCACAGGTGCTCAATTTAGACTGACTCTATGCCAACTTAATAACCATGACTCTTGGTTAGATTGGCCATGATAAGATTAAGTTTGACTGACCCTGACTCTATTCTGCCTGGCTAGATTAACTTTGAATTTATTCCCCTGACTAGATTGGCCAATGGTTAAAATTACACTGACTAACCCTGACTCTATGCTACCTGGTAAGATTAATTTTGAGTTTATTCCCCTTGACTAGATTGACCATGATAAGATTAACGCTGACTAACCCTGACTCTATTCTACCTGGCAAGATTAACTCTGACTTTATTCCCTTTGGCTAGATTGGCCATTATAAGATTAACGATGGCTAACCCTGACTCTATTCTACCTGGCTAGATTAACTCTGAGTTTATTCCCCTGACTAGATTGACCCTGGTTAGATTAACGATGTCTGACTTTATTCTACTTGGCTAGATTAACTTTGAATTTATTGCCCTTGACTAGATTGGCCATGATAAGATTAAGGATGGCTAACCCTGGCTCTATTCTGCCTGGCTAGATTAACTTTGAGTTTATTGCCCTTGACTAGATTGGCCATGATAAGATTAAGGATGACTAACCCTGACTCTATTCTACCTGGCTAGAACAACTTTGAGTTTATTGCCCTTGACTAGATTGGCCATGGCTAGATTAACTTTGAATTCATTCCCCCTGACTAGATTGGCCAATGGTTAAAATTAACACTGACTAACCCTGACTCTATGCTACCTGGTAAGATTGATTTTGAATTTATTGCCCTTGACTAGATTGGCCATGATAAGATTAAGGATGACTAACCCTGGCTCTAATCTCTGTGGAAAGATTAACTTTGAGTTTATTCGCTCCTGACTAGATTGGCCATTGTTCGATTAACGCTGACTTACTCTGACTCTATTCTACCTGGGAAGATTAACTCTGAATGTATTCCCCTTGACTAGATTGGCCATGGGTAGATTGACGCTGACTAACCCTGACTCTATTCTAACAGGCTAGATTAACTCGAGTTTATTCCCCCGGACTAGACCGCAGACGAGTATTTAAACGGTGAATGTCTGCTAGATTATAGCCCGGGTTTTATTCTTCCTGGCTAGATTAACACTTGCTGGGTTCGTCAGGATTTGTTTAACCCTGAATATAAAAACTTTTACAGGATTAATCCTGAATTGATTCAACATCACATGTGCTCATTTTAGACTGACTCTATGCCAACTTAATAACCACGACTCGCTCAACTCTGGCTTTGTAAACCGTGACCAGTTGCCTGTTGGATAATGTTTACAATGACCAGTTTCACCAGTTTAAGTCATCGGGATTTTACTGAGCAGGAAAGAGCCTATTTTATGAGAGTATAATGGTTGTGTAGAATGCCCGTTACCTCTGTTTGGCCTCACATTAGATGTGAACAGAACAGACCTAACTCTCCAGTCTATTATCGATTCAAAGAGTAGGCCTAACTGTGACGATTGGGTGCCGACTCCAACCAAACCAGATCTGTATGGGATAATAACTCGCTACTTTTAACAGCAAATAATCTGTGGTAAATAACAGTTTTAAACAGTTGACTTTGAAGATTAAACAAACTGGACATAGAGAAAACATAACCAGGATAATCCAGGAACTGGGCAAGCAAATCAAATTTTATTTTATTTTACTAACTGTTGTGTATTTTTAAAAGGCTAGAAAATAATAAATTGTTTAAATGAGGTAGTTGAAGCAGGTGTGCGATTTCCATTGCGAAAATGCTTTTATATATAGGCCAACCGTCATTTTGGTATAGTGTAAAGGTTGTAACAAAGTGCCGGAACAGGTAGTTTCCGGTGCTGTGGAATTGCGGAAACATAGGTGGGTAATAACTGTTATCAATACGATTCAACAAGTGAAGAACAAACGTATTTTTAATTAGTGTTGGTCAGAGTTTCTCTTAACATCCATGTACCGTATCGCTCGTCAAGTTTCTTAGTACTATTAAATTTCTCGGTTGTCTAAGCAGAAGCCAAACGTCTGTACTGCCATTCAAATCGCATGGAAACTTCAACCTATAAAGCGTTCAATCCATTATTCCAACTCAACAACGCTATTTTTTTCTCAAATTACTCTACCAATATTGTCACTTTGAAATACGTGAGATGATAGATGGAGCAACTTTTGACAGAACCAATTTGTTGTAAATCTGATATCTGGATTAGAATGACCTATAATTTTTTCACCCAAAGACCTTTAATCGCACAGGAAAAACGTTCATAAGAATGCACATTGAGAGTGATCACAGTACACCTGAACCCTTTTATCGTGTCTGTCTGTCTGATTGGAGTTCAATGTCGGGCCTAATGGTATTCAGTTTAAATTTCGACTGCATGCAGCGCCCAACCACGCCCCCCTTCCAACCACGCCCCCGCATGATCTCCACAGTCTCAGGAACATACAATTCCGACATGCGGTACATTGATATGGCTGTCAGCTGATCCACCATATTCACCAACTGAGACGCATCTTCTTCACCCTGCGTCATAGCCTTTGCCCATTGAACAAACAATATCTATCTATAAAATCAAACATAACATCGGAACAGCCTTGTGGTGGCAATGATGTTTTAAACGACGCATTGGTTGAATTCCCCCCGATTTAATAACTGTCATCGATCATTATGCCTGCCATGCTAAATCTAGTTAACTCGTCACATTTAGACTTAAATGCAGAGATTTTTGGAGAGTTAATTTTATAAGGGCGACGTGCGCTGTCTTTATGCGGGTTTAATGATAGGCCTGCAACCAACATTAATGAAGGTAGATGGCAATACAAGGAAGGGATTCGGTCAATCCAGGACGACCCGTAACGATGGAGATTTATCCATTGTCACCAACATGATGTTGAATAAGATAGTACTTAAATATACAATTTGGCAGTTTAAATCAGTTTGTGACTGAACATTTTATCGCAATTTGAGTGGTAAGGTATTTATCTTCAAATGGTCGAAAGGTTTTTGAAGGTCATTTCTTCAATTGTTAACTGTCTACATTTCACCTTTGATTCACAAATGTGTATACATAGGCCTATTGTATCAAGCTGCTTAATAAAGTAAGCAGCGGATTTGTTATCCGCATCTCAAAAAACAACAAAAGCGAAACAGGGGATTAGTTATCCGAATAACGACCAAACCGAAATTCGGTTATTCAAATCACAATAGGCTCATTCCGAACAGAGATATTTCTACACCGCCATGAACATTTGTGGCTACCCAGTCCGGTCATTGCCGTTGTTCCAGTTTCAAATCCATTTTCCCCCCTTTTTTTCTGATTCGAAAATTACGTTGCTATTGGAAATCCGAACATTTTGGGGTGAAATTACCTCTAAAGCACAATCAACCTATCTGACTCGATTAACCATTCAGAAATGAGTTAAGGGCTATAAGTTTACATACACTACGATTGAGAAACCGCTCATTCCGGACAGAGATATGTTTTTCAACACCATTAAACGTATTTGTTATTCGTTATTCTAATAACGAATCTGAGGAATCCCTTCGTTGTCGTCGTTCGTAAATCCTATGTCGACTTATGAATCCGTTGCTAGATTTCTGTAGATGTGCCTTTCTCTTATCGCCCACAAATGTTTTGAGGTTGTGATCTGATGGGGGGGAGGGGGGTAGAACATCATGAAATTCCTGTATTTCGGGATTATCTTTAGACAGATTGCTCGCATGTGCTGTATATTGACTACCTTCTGTTTTCAGTAACGAAAGTATCTTCAGCCAGGTTTTTCTTTTCCTTCCTTGACTTTTTTTGTTTTTGTTTTCCTTTATTCAGACTTCTGTAGAAACATTATGTTTTCACCTTGATCACACCACTATACATATAACATTATTCAGACTTCTGTACAAACATTATGTTTTGCCTTGATCACACCACTATACATATTACATTATTCAGACTTCTGTACAAACATTATGTTTTGCCTTGATCACACCCCTATACATATTACATTATTCAGACTTCTGTACAAACATTATGTTTTGCCTTGATCACACCACTATACATATTACATTATTCAGGCTTCTGTACAAACATTATGTTTTGCCTTGATCACACCACTATACATATTACATTATTCAGGCTTCTCTACAAACATTATGTTTTGCCTTGATCACACCACTATACATATTACGTTATTCAGACTTCTGTACAAACATTATGTTTTGCCTTGATCACACCACTATACATATGACATTATTCAAACTTCTGTGCAAACATTATATGTTTTCACCTTGATCACACCACTATACGTATTATATTATTCAGACTTCTGTGCAAACATTATACATGTATTTTTTCAACTTGATGACACCACTATACATATTGCATTATTCACACTTCTGCGCAAACATTAAATGTTTTCACCTTGATCACACACTTATACATATTACATTATTCAGACTTCTGTACAAGCATTATGTGTTCACCTTGATCACACCACTATACATATAACATTATTCAAACTTCTGTGCAAACATTATATGTTTTCACCTTAATCGCACCACTATACAAATTACATTATTCCAACGTCTGTACAAACATTATGTTTTCACCTTGATCACACACCTATACATCTCAAATTATTCAGACTTCACTACAAAAATTATGATTTCATCTTTAAAAAAAAAAAAATTTATTTGTATATACAGGTATTAAATACAATAGACAGGGTAAGACAGGTGACATTTTTACATACATTTATAACAACATGACATGTTTACAATACGACTTAGCAAATATCAACATATGGGATTTTTTAGTCGTGGATTTCTATTAAAAAAAAAACGAATGGTCATTACAATACACATTTACCTTCGTTCTTCCACAAATAGACAATACAGACAGATCCATATAGACATAACATGAAATGATTGCACATACACATATGCATATTAACCAGAAAGGATGCTAAACAATTTTAAACATTAGCAGTTTGGTTGTAGATATTTTGTCGAGTTCTATTATGTTAACTTTTTCAACTGTATTTACAGTTTTTCTTTACCACACAATTTAAATCAGTTTAGTAATTTTGGAAATAATAGTAAAGATTGCACCAGATTATCAAAAACTGGT